>JBCEWB010822957.1:8720-33576 GCA_039654565.1 Peronia peronii
AGTTAGGGTTAGGGTTATGAGTTGGTTAACATGAAAAAGAAGAAACCCAAGTTTTCAGAATGTTTCTTCTTCTTCCCTTTCTGCTTTCTCCCTTCATCCACCTCTTCCTCCTCCTTTTCAGCCACCCCATCCTACCCCCGCCTCCCTTCCCCTTTCGCCAAGTTAATTTTCATAATCACTAACAAACTTGAGCTTTGATACCGACACTGCTGTTGTAGTTAATTGTAAAGGCTAGGACTAATTATCAGGCTAGTAATGTTAGCTCCTACTGTTGTGTACATTATGTGTGTATGTATTATGTTGTCTACTACAGCAAGAGAATACCTTCGGGATTTCTCTGAGACAAAATAGGAACCTTTTTCAACTGTTTAAATATATAAACTGTTACATGACGTTCACATATACTTCGTGGATTAGTCAAGAGAAATCCGATAGACCCTCTAAGAAACACTATGGTCACCAAGACTGCAATTCACATGCACATGGTTAGGTCAGCTCCTTACATAGAGAGACTATTAGTAGAAAATCACACGATTCGAGAGGGAAAAATGGTTATTGGAAAGTCTATATCGGGTATTACTATGATGTTAGGGACTTCGTTTCCTTTAAATCATGCAAAGCCACAGCAAGCAGTGGGGTAAATCGTGTTCACTCACTTAAACACCTCCTCCCCCCCCCCCCCCCTCTCCCTCTCAATATCTTTGAACATAACAGCATTTATTATCGAGTTCACCCTCGAGATCAATAGTCTCGTGAGCGGCATAAACCGAACTCTACAGTTGGTTGGGAAAAAAAGTATTTCGTGACTACAAATTTTCAGTTCTAGTTTTTGGAGCTTTTCTCGAAGACTACAAACATAAAACAATGTTCTATTGTAAAAACACTGGCCTATGTACCAGGTCAATGACGTCTCAGAATTTTTGTGTCTTTGGATTATTGATGCTGTCAATAAATTGTGTTCATTTGCATTGTTTACTGAGTTGCCTTTATTGTTGAAACGTGTTGTTGTTCGATTTTTAAAAGAATAGACCTATTATTTGCCCATTAACTTTTTTTTTTTTTTTAGTACGTGTCCTTGGACTTTCTGGTCACCCTATAAAAACAGAAAGTTAACAAAAGAAACAATACATACAAAAAAAAAAAGGAGGGATTGCTGCATAAAAACAATACATATATAAAGGGAGGGATTGCTGCATAAAAACAATACATATATATAAAAAAAAAAGGGGGGGGGGGGGAGGAATTGCTGCATAAAAGCTGTAGCATAATTTGAACAAATTTCCACAGTTCGCCCACGGGATTTTATGTGTTTTCTCCTCTGATAAAGTTAAAATATTGATAATATTGTTAATTTCATATGCATACTCATTACAGCGTCAACCAATAACTGCAAAACGAAATTTTAACAGTTTTAGTCTTTTCAGGAGAATTGATCGCAAGAGTCCATGAAAGCTTACTGATACACAGACACAGAGGCTCATTGTGCGCCTATTACACATCACGGTGTTGAAGGCAGTGAACATTGATAAGGATTTCCATAACAAAGTATGTAGATAAGTATTAAAGAGACCTACCAGTAATTTTAATGGATATTTACCTCCCACAGAATTTGCTTCAATCTACAAACATCTAGATGTCCTACACGGTTCTCTTTCAAATACCGGTATATGCAATGAATGGCTGGCCTTTTCCCACGTTCACTTATGACAGGGCATGCTCATAAAATGAACAGAAAACAAAAGAAACAGTTCATACTGCATCTCTGCGAAGGAGGGAGGGGGGGGGGGTGTATGGGAGAGAGGATGTAGGAAAGAGAGAATAGGGGAGGGGGGGGGGAAGGAGTATGAACAAGTTATGACATTTTAATATAATAATTCATGTTTTGTCAACAAACGTCTAGAATTTTTGCTTTGACCAAACTATCTTGAACAAAGACTATCTGACACAATTCATACATAGATTTTAAGCCTTTACAGCAGGCCCATGTATACTCACGTTCGCAGTGGGCAGATCATTGAAACTAGCAAAATTCTCAAACGTTTTGAAGTTTTCAAACGAAGGATCTTCAGCTGATACAATCTGAAGAGCTGCCACATAAATAATAACGCAACCAACATAGCATCCTACAAAAGCCATCTTAGGAATGCACACGCGCTCTTACTCTTATCTTTGCCTTGTGCGAAGTTGCAACGGCCACGAGCAGGTCACAAGAAAGAGAATGAAGGAAAAGAAAGCTGCTGACCCATTCATGCCCGATTACACGTGCACATAGACGAGTACATACATACACTCCTCTGCAAGTTCGCATCACTGCCCTCGGAGCCAATCCAGACATCGCGCGTGAGAACACGAAGGTCATGGGTCAAGGCAAATAAGGAAGGTGCGTTCTCGTGGCGTCTGTGGCAACCAAACACTTGAAGTGGCAGCGCATGGCTTTCCTTGTTCACGGCTGGCCGAGTGTTGTACTCGAAATCTGTAATTTGTAGGCTAACTAACTGGTCCAGCTCTGTCAGGACGCTGGAATCTCTGACCTGGAAATAATGTGACGTAGTTCTGCTCTGTCGAGTTAGACATCATTTGCCAAATAAAGGGAAGAAGCGACACAACCAATTATATAATTTTAGTGAGCCCAGATTTGTTTGTACCATCCCTTTCTTCCTCCTCCATCTTCTTTTCACCTCAATCCTCAGTTCTCCCATCTTCTTCTTTCTTCTCTCTTTCTTTTGAATTGTTCTCTCATGCGTTGTTCCCTCTCCAGTTACATGTATCTCTTGTTTTCCGGGAGCCTATTTTCCCTCTACTCACACTTGCTCCGGACTGTCTTCCCTTCTTGCTCTACTTTTTCTTATTTTCACTTTTGTTTATCATTATGTCATTAACAATTTTTGACTGTGTATGTTTCAATTCTGTCTTTTTGTTTTGTTTTTTTTCCTTATTGTTTTTTCACTCATTCCCTCTTTCTTTCTTTCTCATCCATTTCACGTCCCTTTCTCATCTTACTCAACGTCTATCTGATTCTGATACGTGCTCACCTCTTCCCATTCTCTTCTTGTCTTCTCATCAGTCTTCCTTTTCACATTCTCTTTTTTCTCCTCCTTCCCGAATTAACAGAACAACAGACCATAATTCGTATCTTTTCAATAACGGGCTGTGATCTCTCTCCTGCGTGTACTTCAGTGAATGTGTTATTTGTTATTTGTGTTGGGGTTTAACGGCACATCGGCACGACCACGGCTATATTCTGCTAAACACGGTAAGATACGTGTACACATCAAGAAGAAGTGAGGAAAGAGAGTGGGACAGAAGAGGAGCAAGACTTTGGCTATTATTAGTCATGTGTTTGTGTGTGTGTGTGTGTGTGTGCGTGTTGTGTGTATGCATGTGCGGAGAAGGATGGAGGTCCTCATCCTCATCTGAGAGATCGTTAAAAGCCGTTAAGGCCAACAGTTCAGTTTACTTATAAATTTTCTTCTATTTCCAGTCTCTACCTGGGATTCACGTCCCTACTTTAGCATCTACTGACCAATGCCACAGATTCAATGCAACAATAGTCCTGTCATGGAATCTGAAAGATTTCATCAGGTATAAGCAGAACGAACGACCATTCAGTTCTTTTCATGAAAAACAAAGAAATCGACCAGTTGTTATGAAATGTTTTATTACAGAAAAAAGGATAGCACAGTGGATGGTTATATCAATAATGCTCTTATACTCTCCCTCTCACATGAGTTAAAGACTTCACAATATATAGTACAAACCAACAGATGGAAACAACAGTATAAAAACATTTTTAAAAAGTTCAAACACATATGGTACTTTTCACAATATCTGAAATAGACAAGAGGTGGAGGAACTACGGTATTCAAGTCAGTTGTTAGAGTTGCTAGAAGCTTGGTGTGAGTTAAAAGGTTATGATAATCAATTTAGCCCAATGCTGCGATTTGGAATATAATATAGACCAGGATTGGAATATAATGACAGGTCACAATTATTTAAACTCTACAGGCTTCCAATGTTACTACAACGCATTTATTTCGACAATAGCCACACCGGATGCCACAGATGACGACTGGGACACAGGCAAGTTGTACTGGAAAGATAAGGAATTCATAAGTCATATAAGTTATAGTGCACATCGTTCTTCCACTTAGCTTTCCATTTCCAAAATAAATAAATTGCACAATAAAATATGCTGTTATCGGCATGAAGCGGACTAAATGGATTGTAATATTAGAAAAAAAAAGAAACCTCAAGAACTATAATGGAAGTAGAAAACAATGTGTACAAACAACCTCAACACATTACAGGAGCATATATACAATACGTCACTTTGTTCCTTTTCTTATGAAATAAATGCATAAAACAATACACACACAAACATGCACATATACACAAACAATAGCTGACATCAATGGTAGCTCAGACAGCATTTAAACTAAAAGAAAAAAATGACACATTCCTTCTGTGACAGCTCTAGGAAGTTGGGTCAGGCTCTGGGCCCTGTCAGCCTTGGCTGAACTATGTCAGTCAGTGGAACCGGGGAAACTGGGACATGGAAGGATGCAGGGTGGAATGATAGTGGGACTATTTTGTCACTATACATCACCTCTTCTCTATACTCCAGCATAACAATAACACAATGATCAACTATGGTCATGACAGGTCTGTTGGGTAAATTCACACCAGTTTTGTCCCCAGGCTGGAAACACTGTCCCAATTTAAGTTTGCTGGGTTTCTAAACAAATGGAGAACAAAATGTTGTTTTTGGAAGATGACATGTCGCAACAGATGTGGAAGTGTATGACTGAATAAATTTACAGTCAAACTATGATTAAACAGGGTATGCTAAAGTATGTTTTCAATTAAAACTGACTGCACTACTGATCAGCTCCCACAGTTGTCTGCCACTCTCCAGCTGGAGTCTGCATCTCCTTTGAAGTATCTCGATGGTGCACATTCTGTGAAACCTGGAAATCCGCGAGGGCAAAAATGTCCACGAGGTGACATCCAAATGAAATACAGTACTATCCTATGCTATACACTAACCAAGTCCGAAAGAAGGGTCTTATATCACTACAGTGTAGTTAGGGAAGGCCCAACAGAAGTTGGAATCACATACTTCTTCTTTGGATATTTCCATTTATTTAATTAACATAAAACTACCTTTATATACAGTATGCAGATTCCACCAGCAGTCTTAAAGGACAATGCAATGAGTGTTTTTTTTTGGTCTGTTCCATACATATGCTATTGCTTCAATCCTATGGGCGTCATTAAGTCCCAGCCAGTCCCTTCATTGCCTGAAGCTGTCGGCAACTTATTCTATGTGTAACTTTTCAAAGCAACAATAAGAACAACAACAACTTTAAAACAGAGAACTTCACTTCTATAATCCCCCCTCCCCCCTAAAAAATCTTAAAATATATGAAATGCAATTTCACAGATTCAAAAAATCACTAGTAAAAAAAAGCTCAACTGTCAGTTGTACAACTGCAGATCTGGCAAAATGGTTTGGTCTTTTCTATACAGCAATCACCGGAGATCACCATATGTGCATGTTGCTAAAGTGCATGAAAGTTCACTCATCCATCTTATTGTTTATAAAAAGTTTCCCTCCACACACAAAATCAATAATGATAATGACACCTATAATGAGACTACTGCACATGATCATAAAACTAGCACAGTTGTTCATTATAAAAATTTTAAAAAATGCAAGAGCTATAAAACCAACACAATGTGTTTGAACTGCAAAGTCAGCCTGATGCTGATGTAATGGAGAGTCGTCATCTTCAGAATTTAAGACTACGATTATCAATTAATAAACGTAGTATGTATTTTCAACACTGGCACAAATATACATGTATGTGCATAAAAAAATAAATTTAAAGCCTTCAGAAACATTTAAAAAAAAGGAGTGACCGTAAATACAAAAATGAGAAACAGTATTTTAAGACTTCAAAGGAAATCTGATTATAAAAAAGATAACATATACACACAAAAAAGTCTGGTCAATTCAAGATGCTGTCTTTTCAACAGAATCAGCAAAAATATCAGTACATGAAAAAGCATGAAGTTAAAGCTGAGTGAAAAACTGGAGGGAAAGTGTGAATGAAACAAAGAAGTGTGAGAGAAATGGATGGGTGAGAGGATGGAGTTTTTTTTTCAATTTTTTATCCTTTATGAGAAACCACAGACAATGACCAATTTCATTGATCGATAAATATAACATGAACTTTGAAATGTCAAATACCAAATGAAAAGTTTGAAAAATTCAAGAACATCTGGTCCAGGCTATGACATAATAATTAGCCATTCTATCTGAATAGCTTTGTACATTGTACAGTCTACATGTAAATCAGCTATGACCTGAGCCTATATCTATATCCACTGGATCTGCTGGAGACTACAACCTACATGTGCTCAATTTGGACTCTGTTTCTCTCTTCCATAAGTGCTAACATAAATTTTCTCTTCAACGCAGAACAAGATGATTATAGCTGAGTGTTTTATTTGCCTTTGGCACATTTATCTGTATGAATTCATTTACTTCCCTGACTCTCTTTGTCTGATGCTGATAATTGAGGAGCAGTTCAAATTTGAACATTGAACACATGCTAGTTAAGACTGGACTTCAACTCTGAATTAAGTTTATATATATACATGTATATACAAAATATATATAAAAAAAAACCAAGATGTTCCCATATGCGTTATATCGAAGCTAAATTTCAATTCCTTTTTTCTCAGGTAGCTTATTACATGTAGATGATTTGCTGGGCATTAATTTGTTCATGAGTCATATGGAAGGAATCATCTTCAATGCAGATTAAAAAAAAATATTTTTTTTTTATAGAACAAAAAAAAAAAATAGTCATTTCTGGTTGATACCAGTAATAATGTGCCCAACTGTCATGCAGTCAGGGAATTTGAGCCGATGTCAAATTTTTCATATGTAGAAATACTGATGTCAGTAGAACAGGAAATCAGTGTGCTCTACTTCTGTGAAATAAAGAATTTATCTGTAACCACTATATACCAAGATTTTTATGTTCAAAGTTACCTCTCATGGTCAGTAAAATCCAATTTATCAAGAAAGGCCTCTGACTTCCAATTCAAATAAAATCCAATTTATCAAGAAAGACCTCTCTGACCTCCAATTCAAGTAAAATCCAATTTATCAAGGAAGGCTTCTTTGATTTCCAATTCATTTCACCTGGTTGTGATACAACTGAAAGGATAGCTGTCTCAGTCTTTCTTTAAATTTAATGACTGTGTACAGAAATGGATTAAAGTATATTGCACCCATTCAAGTATGAAATGGGATAGTGTTGGGGATTTGTTACATGAAATGGTATACTCAGGCTGAAATATTACAAACTGGGTTCATAATTCAATATCAGGACGTTGGAATAAAAAATACAACATTTTAATTCCAGTGTTCCTTGAACAACTATCTGCTTCATAGAGGAGATAGAAAAACTGCATTAAATATGCTGCACTTAATCAACTGTTGTACATGTGATGAATAAATAAAATGTTCCGACTGGAGCCAACAGTTAAATAAATTTCACAAAAGTTTATTCACCAAACAATGAAGTATATGGGACATTCACACAGTATTCATTCTCACATATATTTTTTTCTATGTAACTTTATTAAATATTAGATTTCTGAAATTCTGATGTATGTGACCAAATGACTTTCTGAAAGTTCCTCAAGACGGTAAGCTTAAAATGTCTCCCATAAATTTCTTGCTGTGAAAAGTATGTTTTGTGTTCATCCCTTACCATCTCTTCCCCGTTTGCCTTTTCCCTGCTTTATCGTCTACCCTACGGTACCACTATAAACAAACAATAATAACATTTAGATATATGTGTAACATACATAATTAATGTAAAAACACACACAAAGACTGACTGAAAATAAAAGTCTGACAAAAGCATTTTCCACACAGTTACAAAAATTACAATAAAACCAAAAGAAATTGAACAATGGATTTTCAGATATTTATATTCGTATTCTAAGATTCAGACAAAAAGAATACCAAACAAAGAGTTTAGATTTGATGAGTTAACTAGCTGGACCCAGTTGATTCACTGATTCAACCTGCATACAACTGCAGATAATCATCTTTATGTGACAGGAGGAACAAAGAGTGAAATGTTTTGCAAGCAATATTGCTTTCAATAGAAAATTTATGGGGGGTAGCGTTCAGTTTAATGGGAACCTGACTAGTAACATTTTCTCAGCACTGACACCTCAGTGATAACAATGTAGGCAGTGATGTAATTAAATTAATGGAGACACAGGATATGAGATTCTGTGCTCTTGGCCCCCTCTGGTCTTGCTGAAAGTTCCCCTTGTCTCTATAAACATATCCAAATATTAAGTCAGTAGAGAGCTGATGTAAGGTGGAGAGAATGAACGCTATGTGTTTACATCCTGACTACATACAACATTCTGCTGCCTAGAGATGCCAACACCTGATGTACAGGATACAAAACAAAGGTGACCAATGGATACTCTATGATTACATAAAATGTGAATAATATGTCCATTATCATTAGTCCTTCCATGCTTTTGACCCTCAACACTCTTCCACGACATTTGGAGTTAAAATATTTCTCTTACATCAACTTATTCTTCTTTTATAAAAAATAATAGTACATTGCTCTATCTTACACTTCAATGATCTACAGGTACAGAGCAATTTTCAAAAACCAAAAACAATAAAGGCCACTTTCCTCATTAGACAGCTCTTTGGAGGCTCTTCTTCTATGTCCTCTGTACCTTGTGTCTGTGTGAAACCATTCTGAACAAGAAATACCCCCCTCCCCTCCACACCCTCCCTCCCACACACACAGGCAAACAAAAATAACAGCAAGAGCCCTATGTTCTCTCAAAACCATTCTACAGATGTTTATCACTGAACAGTACCAAGGCTTGCCCACTAGCATCAAAAGTGGATCTTTTGTAAGTTCTCTTACCTGGTCAGTTTGTATAAAATATCAGCTGGGAACTAACACACCTTCCCCCTCCCTCATCAGCCCCATCTAATGATTTGCAGAATGCAGCTAGAAAACACGTCTACTCAAGAAAGGCAACATACACAATAAACAAGCACTCCATAGATTTGTTCCGACCAAGCAAAACGTTGGAAATACCAGTGTCTACTTTTAGCAGGGGGTACAAACACTCCAAACTATTCACAAATTTGTCTCACCTTTCAGTTTGATCCTGCTATGTTGGGGAGGAAATGTATGACTAAAACTCCTCGCTGTGATCTTACTGAACCTAGATACCCTCCAAATAATAATAGTAGTGAGCAGTGTTAATGAGTTAATGACGTAGGAAAAAGTATGACGTACTTCCAGCGTCGCGTTTTTCCCTAAGTTCTGCGTTCAATTAGTGTTGTGGGATTCCATGGTGGAGCATAATACACATAACTGAGTGTTCTATTTTCAGTAGGGGGTACAAACACTCCGCTGGGGATTTCCAAATCTGTCGAATTTGAACTATTCATCCCATGACTGATATATCATTCTGAGGACCAGAATTCATTATAGAGTGTACACAGTAACATCAGGACAGAAATTATATCAAATTTGTGACTTCAATTTCCTGATAAACTGAGAAAGGTAACAAATGCACTAGATCTAATTTTGAACCAAATGTAAGGTTTGTCTCAATTAAATGCTTTACAAAAGCATATATAAAGCAAATGATCAAAACTGAGAATCTAAAACCCTAGAGATACAGACATTTCTCTTCCCTAGGGCACAGACTGTGACACTGGCTACCCACCGCCCTGGGCTGTAAATATATCAATATTAGTAAGATTATTTCACAGCAAAATTCCAAATATATCACAAAACAAAATATACCCATTAAAAAACAAAACATTATCCACAGCTCTTTTACATATTTATAAAATTTCTCTAAAAAACCCAAATCACAAGTCCCCATAGACTAAAAATCAAAATTACTGTCACAGTGAGCAAGTGTATGTACACCCAGACTCTGAGAATGTACAACCAGTTCTGTTGTATGTACTGCTTACTGCACTGCTCAGACCTCTGATATGCCAAAGAAAAAATCTGATGAAAACTGGAAAAAATACATCGTGAGAGTTTGTAGCTGAAAGTGATCACCCTTTATACCAACAACATAGTGAATAAAAACTCTCCACTATACAACAAAGAAAGATACAAAAGCCATCTCAAATTTAGATATGACAAACTATGAGGTCTCCCCACACTAAAATGATTTAAATTTTAAAAAAGAGAGAGAAAGGTTTCTACTAAATAAATAAATAATGATAAAAAAAAAAGTATAAGAAGGGGAAAGTACGATCTCTAAATCAGACTTAAATATTTGTTATTAAACGTTTTTGCTCCTTTGTATCTCTGTATCCAGCATGTTTGGTAAGACTTTCAGCAAGTGGATGACTCCTTCGTCTACTGAAATTGTGGAGCGGAACCCAAGTTTGCGAATTTTCTCATAACTGACTTCGTAGTCACGTTTGTCTTTGTCTTCACCCGTGTTGGAGGGAATGATCTTGCAGGTGGGCACACGGTTCTGGATCACCTGTGCTACCTCATTCTTGGTCAGGTTCATGCGTTCGTCTCCTACATTGTACGCATGACCAGACATGATTTTTGTGTTCTCCACAGCAAACATAAACGCCCTAGCAGCATCACGGACATGCAGGAATGTGCGGCGGAAGTGACCTTCATAAAGGTCAAAGTGCTTTATAGTGAGAGCTTTGTATGTGAGATCGTTCACCAGAAGGTCCAACCTCATTCGAGGGGAGATACCAAACACTGTTGCTAGCCGGAGAGCGGTGCCATTGACATTCAGTACCAGCTCCTCCCCACCGGCTTTGCTGCGTCCATACAGAGACAACGGGCTGATTTTGGTCTCCTCAGTACAGATTCCATCCACAGCACCATAGCAGGAGCCTGTACTGGCATAGACCAAGCACTGGTTGGGCTTCTTCAGTTCTGTGATGTTTCTGGTACCTTCCACATTGACTTGCTGGGCTCGGTCCTGGTCCCTGTCGCAGGCTGGGTACCCTACAATGGCTGCCAGGTGAATGATAGCATCTTTGCCCTCCATCACCTCTGCCAATTTGTCCTTGTCCATGATGTCACCTTTGATAATGTGTACTCTGGGATGTTCAGCCACAGGAAGAAGTGGACTGATACCCCACAGGAAAAGGTCATAGATTGTCACCTGAGGACAGATGACATGGAGGTAAGTGTTTGGCTGATAACAGAATGTAGCTCATCTGCCCTCAAAAGGCAATGTCTATCACTGTTGATGAGGCATCTTATATTAGTAACAAACATTCATATATATATGCATATAAGTATAAAAAGTCATTAACACCATCAGAACAAGACAGACACATGCTGCAACTTGATACATGTATATGTATCAACCATATCTCTGATGAAAGAAATTTATTTCTGAAATGTTCCAATCTGTTCTTGAATATAACAAATGCCCACATCTTTCAGAATTTATATTTCAGTGCAGGATATTAATCTCCATGACATCCTCAAAAGAAGTGGTATGTTTCCTGAACATTCAGATGATGGCTTACACTAAGCCAAATAAGACTCTGTATAGCCTGTTATCACCAGGACCATCTTTGATTTATTCATAGATCATATGAATACATGAGTGAATGACAAATGACAAATGAAACAGTTCATTGACTGGCAACACAGCAGAACACAAGAACTTTAAAGCCACTCCTTTTATTTTTTGGTGTGTCTCTTTCTCATTTCATTTTTCTTTTTCGGATAAAGGTAAATCACTTATGTATATAGTGGACTATTCTTTCCCTCTCCTTCATTTTTTTTATTCAAACAGTGGTGACTCACATACACAGGGTGGACCATGTCATTTTTCATCTCTATTTGAAAAGGCTCCGTGCTAGACTTCATTCCTTCCAGAACCATGGACCTGTTACACCAAATAGCTATGGGCCATTCTTTCTATGCATTCTCATTTCTCATGGTGTTTCATCGACAAGTCTTAGTCTTAGCTCTGTTCACATCTAAAATAGGAGACATTTTGGACTTAGCCCCAGTATCTCAGAACAGTCATCCCATATGTCTGAAGAAAATTAATCACAGAAGTATCAAGGGGCTGGTCTGATCAACGGCATGATCATCATATTTTCAATGAGAATACCTATAGAAACAGCCAAAAATGAGCCATTTTTTTAAAAAGCCAGTTAGGCTACTTCCCTTCAGCAAAGCACGAGAGGTATAAAATAAAATTGTAAAGAAGAAAAAAAAACAGAAAAAAAAACAAGAAAAAAATTATTGTAATGAGCTGGTCCTGCAGAAATTCACTTTCGCAACTTTTGCACGAATTCGTGCACTGCTCGATTTTTACAAATTTGTGCAACTTTTATTAATTTCTGCAACCTCTAATAAAATAAATTTTAAGAAAATATAAATTTTTTTTAATCATCATTTCACTTCACAATACCAGCATTCATGATAGATGCATGGTTGTAGGCCTATTTGGCATGGCCACATTCAACTCTTCAACGAGACCTAGCCTCTCTAGTCGGGCCGAGCGATCTAAATCTAGATGGGACATGATTTTGATTTAAGCGCGAAGGCCCAACCCACTAAAAAAGTAGTAATCTAATCAAAATCTAGGCTGGATATCGAAATAATAATTTTGGAGTCCCTATCATCACTCGTCCCATTTCGAGACACCGGTACTGTAGATCTAGAATCTAGATCTAAATCTAGATCTAGTCTAGATCGCGAAAAACAACAGAAGCGTCGACGTTCGGATTTGGGTTTTAAGTTGTCAGTAAATCTCGTCTTTTTTTCGTACCAATTGTTTTGACTTAATAGAGTGGATTTTAACCCAATTTTTATAAGGCATCATTAATCCAGTTGGGCAAAAAGTGTTTCTTCTCTCTCTCTCTACTGCTATGGAATGCCCAATAAAAGAGATATCAATGAAGAACAATTCAAATCCTCTACTTTACCAATGGTTCTTTCCCCCCCCCCCCCGGCAAATTTTATAATTTTATTAAATACATGTATTCTAGATTAAAGTTATAAATCTACAAGTACTTACACTAACAACAATTATCCTCAAGTATCAAAACTTTCTAATGTACTGTTCTGACTATCCAGGTGTCCTTTTCTTTTTTTTTTAGATCTGGATCTACATAGCTCTAATAATTGTCTGATTATTATTAATTATTAAGTCCCAGCTGTAGATCTGTTCAAATACAGCGAATTGTGAACATTAATGTAATTCTTCGGATAAGCTGCAAAATAAGATTCAGAAGTTCTCTGACAAATTAATGCAAAATGTATGCCTTTAATACAGCTTTTACGACAAGTTAAAGTATGAGAACAATAATGCAGGTTTGCAATAAGCTGCAAAATATGAGCTTTACTTTAATTATTGCAGCTTTTACGACAACAAGTTACAAAATTATAGCAAAGTATATATGCAGTTTTGCTAAACATGTTAAAATTCAGCTTTTCAATCTGCGAAATTTGAGAATTGAAGCAGCCTTTCCGACAAGTTGCAAAATAAAAGCTCCAATACAGCTGCACAAAAAGGTTTGAAAAGTTGCCAAATGTGAAAATCAATCCCGCTTTTCCGACAAGCTGTAAAATAAGAGCTTTAATGCAGTTTTTTCAACCAAGCACGAAATGTAATGAATATCAATGCAGCTTTACTGATTAGTTGCAAAAAAGTATGCATTGATGCATTAAAAAAAAATTAATTTTTGTAATACTTTTTCGTGTGTTCGATGCCCAGGATTAAAAATGCATACACTACCTTGTGATATAAAAATATATTCAAATCATTCATTTAGTGTGTATTGTCATAATAAGAGAGTTACTATAGTCGTCATGGCTGACTTGTCCCCAATTCCATCAACATGTTTTTCTAACAAACAAATGATACAGTACATGTAATTTTTTTTAAAATAAGATTTACATAATTATACACTGACACTCGAATTTTTAATCCGATACGCAGAGTGACAAAGTGTCCGCTTTATAATGATAGCAGTCTCCATACATTTATGAATTTTAGTCTATGTTGTCTGGCAGTCGTCGTAATTTTTGGTGCAACTTTAGAATTGGGGGAGGGGTACCTTTCTAGTGCAACTTTTGAGCATTTTTTTCACAACTTTCTGGGGGGCCAGAATGAGGAAAGTCTGTTTTCATCACATGGTGGATCAGAATGTTCTGTAACTAGTGTCACTCATGTAAGAAGAGAAAAAGTGATTGTTTCCTTCTTTACAAGATCTGTTTTATTCTCTTGCACCCGGCAACGGGAAGTAACCTGGTTGTGGTCAAATGGTTCATTTGTCTTCTTCCCTTAAACATGAATATCAATATGGTTCTAGAAATCATGACACTCTTCTAGGAGTTTTAATCATCCATACTTTTAGCTAACAAAGGTACACACCTCATATCCCTTCTCCAGCAGCATGGGCACCAGAGTGGAGCCAATGTAGCCCGCCCCTCCTGTCACCAGCACGTGGCCTGGGTTGCTGAGTGAGTCACCGTTATAGGAGCCATTGATGTGTGTGCCATTAGAAGACATGATTACAGAGAAGGCAGGGAAATTGGCTAAATTTGATTCTGAAAAATAGATAAATGAATAACTGGTGGTCACATGGATCTAAGGCAATTTGAATCCTCTACAATCTAGTCTGAGAGTTATCTGATACCTAGCTAGAAATGGCTCCAAAAAACTGAAGTGAAGAACAGGGTGATATTTCATTTAAGAATACAACTTGGGACAATATAGTTTCATACAGACCAAGTTACTGGAAAGATTCAGAATTTGGACACAGAAATCCAGGCAAAACTGTCTTAAGGCAGGGAACAATATCAACTACTTTGTTTTGAAACTACTCTGAGTTAAATACATGAGAAACAGTGCTTTATTAATTAAGAACGTGTCACTCCTGCTACTATCTTGCTACTCATGAGCATGGCTCATCCAAGCATATGCTGAAAATTGTATTAACTAAGAATCTGTGGGATCATATCTATGTGGGGAACAACTCATTTCTATGCTGTGAAAACCTCTTAGTTTCATGGAATAATACAAAGTGGGATTTTATGTGATGTTTCACTCATGCTGGTTATCACTTTGTCTCGTTTGGTTTCTCAATCGGCTGTCCCAGGATTTCCTAATAAAATCTAATTACAAAAACATAATTTTAATGATGGCAAATGAGCCACATTGATACTACACTGTATCAGCCAAAAGTTCACCCTGATCTTTAACGATTTCTTTTCTGGAAACGGGACTTACAAGATATCTCAAAAGAGCAGTGCATGAAGAAATGTTCTACTGGCTACAATAAGTTACACATTATCTTTTCATCTTTCAGCCACTTGTGGATGGTGATCTTGGTTAGGCATTATTGCTCTTAAATCATAGTAAACCAACAAATACTCAAAGAACTTGTCAACAATGTGCACATTCAAAGAATAAAGCAAGAGTATATGCAACATTGAAAAGAATGCACATTGGCATAGAAGTGAAGGGACTAAAATGTGATAACAAATCTGGATAGTGAGCTAAACAGATAAGGACATGGCTATTGCTACCAGGTGATGAAAAAAGTGGTCTGTTGATACTGGGTGGTCTATTGTAGCTAAATGTTCCAGAACACTTGCAAAAACCTATATCTCACCATAACTCTGACCCTAACCATTTATTTAACTTTAATCATCACCATCCTAAAGCCACTGGGCCTGGTGTGGAACTTTCCCTCTGCAGTCTAGATTCTAAATCTAGAATCTACAAGGTCTAATCCAATGTCCCCAATCAAATCAAACAATGCAGTTTGACTGGTCAAAAAGGAAAACCTAGTTGGAATAAACTACTGGGCCTATTTTGACCCCATAGTTCCAACAGACAGTGCGAACAGATTATTTCTATGCCACCCAATGAGTGTGTCAACTGCTGAGCCGATGCCAACTATTCCATCTCCGCATCAATGGGCTACTGGGCAATGGACCTTTGATAACATGAGTTTTTCTGCTGGGTGTTACATTTTCATAATTACAATTTTCATCACAACATAAAGATCTGATAATCACAGTAACACAAGAATAGCTTGCAGAGAAGGCAGTATGGAGTTCAAGCAGAATAATACAGATATCCAAGTATCAACTTACTGGCTTGCTTGTCGCTTGTGTGAATGAATTTATAATGCTGTGTAACGATTTTATTAAAAAATCTGCCCGTCAATATTGAACATTGCCACCTATAATTGTCGGTGCTTGCCAGCACAATGCTTATGCCATTATATCTGTTCCGCACTGTGTGTCATTGTTATTATTATTATTAATTTTTTTTTAGTATGTATGTTGCCATGCAATCCTCAGAAAGATTTAAATGTCTGCCCTGCTCTTGCTGAGAAGAATTTTCTTTGGTAGAAATAAGGAATTTGGAAATTTTGCCTGGACAACTACCATTCACCGGACTGTTAACTGTCAAGGATTCAGTAGTGGGCGCAACTTACACACAGGGCCTCCAGAACATATTCGCCGCTATCCGGATAGGCTCGACGTCAGACTTCCCCACCCATGAAACCAGGGAAGAGTGCCTAAAAAATATGACGGGTCTAATATTCAAATCCCTCCTATCCCCCAATGGTAGAATCCGAGACTCGAATCGGCGACGTCAGTGACGTTTTTTGCGGAGCAGCAGACGTATAACCACACGGCCACAACAACCCTCCTTACCTGACTGTGTTCTGTCGCGTCCTCTTAACACAAGGTTAGTTGGCCTCTCTACGGTCGGCCTTCGCCTGCCTTGGCATAGTGAAATTCTCGAACGGAAAATTTAGCGTCCCACGGAATGACAATACAAAGTGTAACGTGCTAATGTTTCATTCAGTTGGCTGAAAAATATGACTCACCAGCACCTATAAAACCTGGATAATTTATTTGTTTACAAAATGACAGCAGACACACATATACCGGTACACACAAAAAGAGAATTCGTATCTGCACAAGAAAGAGCAATAAAAGTAAAGGCGTCCAGTTTCATGGCCACACTGATATACAGCTAGACAAACACAGACTTGTTGTCGCAACGTCCAGATCGGCTTTAGGTCTTATGTGCCTTACTTAACAGGCATAATGCACAGTGGAATGTTCTACCAGATCTCTTTTTACGTCTAGCATGTAAATCTGGAGCCAGGATTCATTGATATGAATCCTACTTTGCTCTTCAGGCAATTACATGGTGCATTAAGAACTACCCCATTTAGAAAAACAAACAAAACACAATCATGTTAACTTTCATGCACAGACTTGAATATTTTACGTCAAACGTATCGGCCTCGAGTCAGGATTCATTGACCTTTGAAGTGCCCAGTTCCTACATTGCTTCATACAATGGCACTTGAAACTGTCCCGGCGTAGAGAAGAAATACAAACATAGCTGGATTCACGCGTGCGCAAGCCTGATCAAATATGTATAAGAAAGAAAGAAAGGAAAGAAAGAAAGAAAAGAAAGTAAGAAAGAAAGAAAGAAAAGAAAGAAAAGAAAGAAAGAATGAAAGAAAGAAAGAAAGATCGAGGAAGGGAATGAGAAAGAGAAGAAAATCATTTTCCCATGCTGTCTCATGGAACAAACATCCTGCGCTGTGCCTCACTGGCCTTGAATAAACAGATCTAGTATTAATTTTGTTTTTCCATGGGACCGATTGACACATTAATAAATCAGCAGTTCTTAGACTCCGACTGCATCCGAAAAGACGCTACTGAAAGGAAAGCAACAGCTCAGGGTAGGAATTCCGTACGTCAGGTCCCGTCAGGTCCTGTTCATTTTTAGTCAAAAAATGTACAGGGTACAGGAAAAAGGAATGAGGGCCCCGGGCCGAGTGCGGGTATCTTCTCCTAAACACGAAACAAGTACAAACACAGATGGGTATACCTGCATAGAACATGACATTCTGACAGCTATGCAGTAGTCTTTTGGATCACTGTCATACGAACACCAACCACTACATGTGTTTCTAGGCACGGCATTTCGAGGCGAGAGAAATTAAAAAAAAAACAAAAAAACTTCAAAGCTGTTCGGCTATCCGAAGAAGACAAATGCTCCATCTTTTGTATTTTTCATGCCGAGGCCTTGTAATAAGACATATATGTAAAATTGCGGTACCTTTATCATAAAAGATAAAAATCAGGGCCAGAAAAGAATATGACCCTCAAGAAGTCTCTGTTTTTCTTTTTTAAAGGGGAAGTATGACATCTAAAAACACCGAAATAGCGGTTCACAGGTGGCTGACAGTGGCGAAAATACATAACGAACGTAGACGGCCTGAAAACTGCGTTGAAGGAGGAGAGCGACGAGTCCATTGGTAATTATTGGTATACGGCAGATTGGTACACATCTACAGGAACTGGTGGCTATTTAACCCTATTGTGTTAAAGGAAACTGTTGACCCGCTATTGTTTTTTTTTTTTAATGATATTTATTCCTGTGCAAAACATGCCACTTTTCATCTATTGGCAACATGGCTGGCTGGCAGATTGGAACTCGTAATCGCCTGGGGCGGAGGGGCTTAGGGGCACCAGAGATGACTTGACACAAGACTGGTTTGTCCATATTTGGCGTTATTTTGACATTTGTTTAGTCTCCTTCGTCTCCTCCCACTTGGCACAGTACCTTGCATGATGATTTTTGCAAGTTCCGATGGCTTTGTATTTGTACTGGCAATACACTTACCATATAAGACAATTATCCCTGTCTACTACATAGTACACAGTATTTGGAAAATTTCATGTACGAAAATAAAATCAGTGAACTTTTCAGCAGATGCTCCGTTCATTCTTTTTAAATATACAAATCCAGACGGGATATCCTACATGTGGGATCTGGGTGTGTGCGAACGTGCGAAGGAGGAGAGAGAACGGGTCAGCTAGAACATCGGGGCGTGCTTCATATATCTCTTGCACATTTCTGATCTGTACAGTTGCCTCGCTCTTGATCCCCCACCTCCAGTAGGTGAAAGCGCTATCTAAGTCCAGCCCTCACAGACGTGATGTTATAGGCAAAGAGACTGCCCAACAATTCGGGCGACGGCTATTGTACCGATTGCTGATTCTTCAAGCCTTCCTGCGCACATTCTTCCGGCCCGGCGGCTGTGGTTCTGACCACATTCGGGGACAAAGCACCGGACAAACCGGAATGGTCAGTCTGACCAATCATCCACGAATACAACAGGTCTGAATGGGAGAGAAAATGGACGGACAGTGTCCACGGACAAGCAATTTGAGCCACACCCTGTTGTCAAACGTCCGACAAAAGTATATGGACCTTGTCTATCGGTCAAGGGGACTAGCGCGAAAACAATTTAATTGCACTGAGGAGAAAAGGCGGGACGGGGGGGGGGGGGGGGGGGCGGCAACAACACGGTTTCTCCCATACCCACAATACAATTTAAGGACCCGTTCTGAATCTCGCCTAAACGACCGGTTTGCGTACATGACGGCTGAAATCGCATTGTAAATAACGGCACAACACGTCAGGTCTCTAAATTAATTAAACCTGGCGAGATGCACTGACATTTACTATTCTATCCACTTCCTTGTCCTGTTCGAACATTGTTGTTAAACGAACAATCTGCATGATAACGACCAAGGTTGTAAGAACTGTTCTCAATGCAGAGTAAACAAAAGAGCAGGGTGTCTCTGTCAGGCTACAAGTCACACTAGGATTTAAAAAAAAAACAACAGGGCTCCCTACTATCACGTAAGCGTTGCGAGATAGAAATAAGTCTATCTGCGGCTTTAGTGTCTCGGAGGCTTGATGAAACCACGGGACATGTGCTTGATATCGAAAAAGCTTAATTATAGTTATTTTATTGCTATTCATTACTTCAACTTGAATTCGTTTAACAGAAGCAGGCAAGATGATTGACTGCTATCTGCTGGTCTTTTAAACCCCTTTCAGTGTGCAAATATCAGAAAACGTCCAGCATTTAATAGTAGATAAGATGCATACAGATTCATCTTTTCACTGTTATAAGTGTCTCATATTCTATACGACACCATATAACTGAAGCCTTCTAATGTTTTCACTAAGCTATAATTGTGTTTATTGTACCTTCCCTGACCCTATATAATACCTAACGTAATCTTCTTAGAATACCATCCAATGGAAAATCTCATTTCAAACCTGATCGACAGTGTTTGTATGACAGATTCCATATTCTTTTTTTTTTTTTTTCAAACATACCCACGCTTTTTTTATTCGTTTTGTTTTTGGTCGACATTCAACATCTTAGCATCGCCTGTCAGTCTTTCCGTCAAATCCAATTTTGAGAGAAATATTCTCATACATGACACGGGTAAGTACTCTTCCTCAGACTGGGCTAATATTTACTATCGTCTATCTGGCTTTCTCGGTGCAATGCGGGTGGCACCGATTACTGTCATAAGCCCACAGTTGTTCTTTATTTTTGCTTTTTAATAATAATCGCCATGTTTCCCTCGTTTATCTATCCATGTCCTTACATAAATGCCCCTAACTTACCGATAAGAGACGAAATGTCGAATAAATCAATAAAAATGTCATGGAATATTTGCAATAAGCAACTGTCTGATGATCGATGTTGCAAAGATAACTACGGCTGTGTGTACGGTGAACGCAGTCTACTGAACTGGGGATCCGTAAGAGTTCAAGGCTCCCTGCTTGTGTTACCTAAACACAAAAGTTTTGTTGTGCTGATGTGGGGCTAACCAAGAACATAGTTCCCGCCTACCTAATCTGCAAGTGCATGTGACTGCAACTGTGACGGAAAATAAATTGGCATACACAATAAGTAACATCAGTCTTCCGTGACAAGTGCTTCTGTTTGTTTGTTTGTGTGGGGTTTAACGGCACATCAGCACGACAAGGGCTATATTGTGCCCAACACGGTGGGAACATTTACACGGTAAAATTCTGATCAAGGTGTAAATAGATAAAATGTAGCCCTGAATAGACAATGCGTTTATGAGTTGTAAAGGGATATCAAATTGTGTTATAATTGTGTTATACATTTGGGTAGTCAAATATTGTACAGTAAAACTAAAAAGATAGATGTAAGCAATTTTGCGGCGTCCCGTGGGGATCATTGCATGCTTATCAAGGTATCTGTGACGGAGCGATGTTAAAATTTGTCATACAGACCAACCTGGCGCAAAAAGCTCAGGATGGCCTGCGCCTTCGTTTTGTTAAATAGTCCTTCAGAGAGCGACTCGAAAAGTGGATTTCTCGAACGTCTCTGAAGTCGGCGCAGTCGATTAATATGTGTGCAACTGTCAGTTGACAGTGACAGGCCATACACTGTGGGGGCATTTCTCTTCTGAGAAGAAAAGAGTGAATGAGGTGAGAGTGACCCAGATGCAGGCGGTTGAGGATCACCTGATCTCGTCTTCGCAGCTGAGCAGGCCCTGGCCAAGATCCAAGGTCTGATTGGATAGCGTAGAGTTTGCAGTCTGTTGATGCATCGCTATTGCCATCGCTATTTGATGTACTCCTTGATGATCGGCCTGAGATCCAGATGAGGCACTCCCTCATCTAGGGGATCTAAAACCAGGCCGACCTTGGCGATGGAATCTGCTGCCTCATTTCCTGCAATATCCACGTGACTCGGTACCCAGCAGAACGCGACTCCACACCGCCCCTGCTGAATAGACTTTGGAGGCGTTGCAGGAGGTGTTACTCTATCATCCCTAAAAGAGGGGTTATTCGGGGCCTGGAGTAGGATCAGGGAGTCTGAAAAGATCAGAAAATTGGTTTTGTGTGGATCTACTTATGGTGTCTACAACCACATCGATGCTTCTCAAGATGCAAGAAAATGGCATGAAGATACAAATATAATATGCCGCCTAAAACAGAATTAATTCGAACCTGAGGTGAATGGAGGAATACTAAATACTATGGAAACGTGGCAGTTGTTTTTCGCTATTCTGAACGACTGTTGAAATGAAGCTTGAGGGTATCAACAGAAGCCTACTATCCGCGACACAATGGTCTAACGAGCCTAAAGGCAACTGGTATCTCATAGCCTTCCTGATATCCCATGGCCACAATGATGTTTAATCTTTTAAGAAATGATTCAGGCTGCTGGCGCAAAGACGGGTGGATTTCAGAGACCAAGACAATGGGACCAATCTTGGCACCTCGACCATGGCCATACATGTGAGCCTCTCTGTGGTCAGTTCAGTCTTTGGCACGGTCCAATCTCGGTGAAAGTAACAATGAAGAATCCATGCGGTCTCCCCTGTCCATTTGCACTGTGCTAACCTACTTCCACAAAACGGCTGGTCCTTGAAAATTGATGTCTCGAGAAAATCGTCATTTAGTGTTTCCTTTCTTGTCTTGTCCTTTTTTTTTTTTAATGCCTAGGATACAAATTGCAGTTGCTAAAGAATTAAGTACATGTAACGAAGTGGCTTAGCTGGCTGAGTTTCTCCATAGTGGAAGGTATATCTGAGCAGGTCATGGAAAGACCTTTTATCAAGGCCCATTAGCGTATTGGCTGCTATAATTTCTAATGTGCTCAAGATGCCTTTCCACTGAAACTACATACAGTCTTTCGGAAAACTGCTATTTCTAATTATGCAGTTTCTTCTTCTTTTTTTTTTTCTTTTCTTTTTTTTTTTTAAACCTCTAGAGTCCATGAAATACCAGAAACACTGTCAAATTTGCCCATTTATCTGATATATTTCCAACGTTATCAATAACCTTACTAATGGTGCTATTCATAACAATTACAGGAGGAGTAAAAGTTCTGAAATCTGTTTCTACGATATGCTTTAGGAGCAACTGTTACGATTACAGTAAACTGCAATCAGTATTCTGTCTGTGATGTGGACCATATCTGCAACATTGGGCTCTAGAGGGTAAATAATCGGTGAACACAATATAGTTTTAAGGGAATGAAATGACATAACAGGATGTCTTGTAATGCCGTGTAATACAAAAATATTACTTGAATAGGTTGGAAAATCATTAAAATTGTGACCAAAAAGGCGTTTTTCCATAGCAGATATGTGCTAACCTGTAGAACGTGTTGCCAAACCACCCGAGAGTGTCACTTTCGGGCGCACCTCAAATGCACTTCAAATCTTGTGTAAATGAACTCTGAAAATAGTTTTTACTTTGGGTCTGATTTCAGGGTTCAGCCGTACGATCATGCATGAGCAATATCTGTCAACTTGTACGTGCTATTTAACACGCCGATAGTTTCACCCGATCAAATCTTGCCTGGATGGTTTTCATTTTTTTAATATTTTTTTTTTTTCAGAGATTTAGGCTATCACCTTGACCTCTGGCACATGTGAACTGGTTGCACCATGAAGATAGAAGGAAGCAGAATGGCGACAATGTTGGTTATATTATTCTACCAGATCAGAATGAGGACACCAGCCAGAACGAGGAGAGGGATCGGTAGGGCAAGACTGCCCTCTTAATATTATCTTTGGAATTCGGAAATTTTGCCCGAACAGCGGCACTCCGCCTACTCTTCATCGATTTTTAACTGCCACTGGTTCTTTAACGTGTGGAACGTACATACGGGACCTCCGAAATACATTCGCCCTTATCTGAAAAGCTAGATGTCGGGTTCCGCGCCCACAGGAAGCCAGTAGAGAGTTGAGTCACTGAAAAAATGCAGGTTCTAATCTCCGTATCCTTCCCATCCCCCGACGACAGATCCCAGACTCAAACCCACGACCTCCACAATATGAGCTTTTCTCCGAGCAGCAGACGTCTAACCACACGGCCACCGTGACACCCCAACTCCCTCCGCCCCCAGTTTAGCTTAGTTCTAACTGGTGTGGCTTCACCACTAATCGATCGCTTAAGTCACAAGTGAAAATACTCTACACCTCCACACTGAAGCCCTCAGGTGCCCATGACACAAAGCATAATATAAAGGCGAAGACAGAATGATTAGATCAACAAATGAACACTGTGCTTCATTACCGGCATAAAAACGAATTCGAAGCAATTGGCCAAACTATTATGTGAGTGAAAATTAATTCAAATACAAAGATTTCCCTCTGTCAGGAGCGTGTACTGTAGCAGCACAGCAAACTTTTGAAACCTACTGGGTTCAGCTCAGCCTTACCGTACCGTACTGGCCCTTTTGAGATCGGTCGTATTAAATCCATTCAAAGCCGCTCAAAACAGCACTGACAACAGCACCTGGTTAATCAAAGAAACAAGAACAAAAGCGCATTTCCGTCATTTCCTTAACTAAAAAAACAGGACGTTTTGATCATTGTTATTTTCACTGACAGTTATCAGTAACTTTGATGAATTTCGCTTACCGATAAGAGCGATAGAACCATGTTACAGCAAAACTATTGTTGAAGTGACTATGAATTTGCCCAGTGAGGAAATGTCTATTGGTTATCGTATAACGAATGCAAGAGCCAGCCTTTCTTGTCTAACGCGGCGTCTGTTGCACGAACAATACTGGACACTTACACCGTATTGAAGGTAACCTTCAAAGACTGTCCCACCTATAATCATGTTTGGTTTGCAGGAGTTCAAAATAGATAATGATAATCCAAGGGTCCATGCATAGGCCTCCATCTCGATCTGTGTTGTCTGAGATGACGAATTAAGGGAATATGTCTTCCAGTAAAACGAGGCTTAAAATAACGTAGAGGCCAACTTACACATACACTAAGACAAACAGGCAAATAGATATATAGACAGACAGACAGACAGATAAGATAAGATAGATAGATAGATAGATAGATAGATAGATAGATAGATAGATAGATAGATAGATAGATAGATAGATAGA
>JBCEWB010822958.1:0-16223 GCA_039654565.1 Peronia peronii
GTCAAATTATAGTATGAAAGTGATATCAGACTGAGAAAGCGGAAAACAGATTCTGCACGATTATTTTTTCTTTATTTAACTGAAATTATATAGTGAAAAAAAGAAACTCAATGCAGTGAGGCCATGTTTGATAAATTATTGAGCAATTACAAATATATTGTAGCTTCGAAGATACAGTCTATTGAAAGTGACACCATCCAGTGGAAATTGTCATGATAGATATCAACAGTGCTTGCTTGGCAATAGGTCATATAGGCCCGCAAGTCCCCGGAAGTGACTCTGTAAGAATTCTTATCGTGATAGGGAGGTAAGGAAGATATGAAAAGAATAAAAAAAAAAAAAGAAACAACAACAAGAAAGAAAAAAGGACACAAAAAGATACAGTAGTCATGAAGAAGACTAGAATCTGAAAGAAAGAGGCTAAATGTTTGCAAAAGCCGAATCAAAAAGAACTCTGTTTCAATTTTCCCTTAAAAAAAACTTGAAAACGTATTTCTAGTTCTCAAAAGCAGAATATTTGTCACTATTTTGCTATCTACTTTTTCATTTCGACACTGATTCTAACGAAAATTGACATACATCATTTTCACGAGATCAAAAAGAAAAAAAAAAAAAAAAAAGAAAACATACACACGCACAGCCATTCAATTTCCATGTACATGCATGTTTTGGAGAAAACTAGGTTTTTTGTTGTGAAAAACAAAGAGCAAAATGTGAAATTTCACATGTCATTTTCAAAAATTTCTACAAAATCTCCTTTTGCATATGGAGAGCTGAAAACTGGTAAATTTTTAGACAATATGCCCAACAAGAAGTTGACCAAGTTTCATTAAGTTCCACCGATATCTGGCGTGAAGATAGATTTCAAAGACAATCATTTCAGAAAAAAACAAAATCCAAAATGGCGGCGTCGCCGTTGCAACCGTCTGAGTTTGAGATAGTCATCTTTTTGGTCAGTTTTCATCTAATTTGAACGTGCCAAATTCAATGGAAAAGTGGATCTGTAACAATAATAATAATAATTAAAAAATCCTGGACACACCCCCCCCCCTCCCCCATTCCCCCTCCTCCTCTCCCCTTTTAAAAATCGCTGCTGCCGTCCGCAATTTCCAAATTTCAAATTGCTACCCCAAAAATATTCTCTCACAAGATTATCACAGTTTAACAGGACTGAAAGGTTAAACACATAATATAAGCTTAAGTTTTTAAGAAGTTTTTAAGAAAACTCCTCTCATTCGTGGTACTAACATACAAAAGGGAGATGATTTGATACTCCAGGCGAATCTACAGTTTACATCGTAGGGCTATCGAATAAGAGAATAAGTTTACATCTCAACAGCCAGTTTCCTTCTTCTCTTCCATCTCTTCATTCTTTCCTTTCTTCCTTCCTCTCTACCTAACTAAACTTATTCCGTAATAGTAATACAGATCAGCCATTTTTGTTTCATTTCCCTGGTGTCTTTTGTCTGTCCACTCTTTGATGTTGCAAGCTCATTTTTTGTCCCTGCCAACCAAAATAAGCTATATGAAGGGATTTGGATCAAATGAACTATCACACTAGTTGTAAGGCTGTCCTGCCTTCTTTTGCTTTCCACTGTTCAGTAAAGGAATGAAATATAATGTATGAAAATATGATCCCATCACTAGCTGATAAATACAGATACACATGTACATGTAATAATACTTTGTTACAAATGCTTAAATTTCACACAGGTAACGCTCAAAATGTCATGTCAGAGATGTCTGATCCATGGCACTTCTGAATCTTTTACTCTTCCGTTAAGCTACAATACGTCCTCCCCCCCCCCCCTTATGACAAGACTGTCCCGTTACGTTCTGCATTCATCTTTCAGCTACCGTACCAGAGACGGGCGTCTCGGCGGCGGACAAAGGACTGCTCTCCTGTTTAGTGGTATTTAAAATACCGGTATTGTTAAAAAAAAAAAGGAGAGGGTTGTCGTAGCGATGTAGTTTGGCATCTGCTACGTGGTGCAAATAACTCACGTCACGGGCTGCGGATTCGACTCCCATTGGGGGATGGAGGGATACAAAAATCGAAACCTACATTTTTTTCAGTGACTCAACAGTCTCCTGGCTTCTTAGGTAGGGAAGCCTGATGTCTAGCCTTCTCGGATAAGGGCAAATATATTTCGGAGGTCTCATGTATGTTACACACTTAAGAACCCTTGGCATTTAAAAATTGATGGAGAGTTGGCAGAGGGCTGCTGTCGGGGTAAAATTTCTAAATTCCGAAATTTCTACCCACAAATATTCTCTCTCTCTCACATACACACACAAACAGACACACACACACACACACAAAAACAGGCAGCCACTTAAAGCCCAGATAATCCTACTCTCTTAGGACTGAAAGGCTTAAACAAAAAACAGAATACATGTAATAATAAAAGAAGCGGATGGAAAGGGAGGAGGGGGGAGGGGGGGGAGAGGTGCCTGTGGTTTGGCATTAGCTCGCTGGTGGACAACTCAAGTCGTGGGTTGTGGGTTTGACTCCACTCTTGATCCTACCATAAGGTGATGGAATGATACAAAGATTGAAATCTGCATTTTTCAGTGATCAATGTCCCCTGCCTTCCTGTGGATAAGGAAGCCCGACATCTAACCTTACTGGATAAGGGCGAATATATTTCGGAGGTTCCATGTGAACATTAAGCATATTAAGGAACCCTTGGCTATTAAGAAACGATGAAAAGTAAGCGGAGTTTTGGAAACAAATTTCCAAATTCCAAATTTCTACCCACAAAAATTGTCACAAAAAAAAAAAAAAAAGAGGCAACCGCTTAAAGCCAAAACAATCCTAATTCTTCACACACACAAAAAAAAGAGGCAGCCACTTAGAGCCAAAACAATCCTACTCTCTTAGGATTGAAAGGCTCGACAAGGAAAGTACATGTAGCTTGAAAATATCTCTGAGACAAACAACGCCATGTAAATAACAAACAATGCCATGTAAATAACGGTGTCCAGACACAAAACAAATAAAAAATTCACAAGAAATTTTATTAAACCCAAAATATACATGTGAACTGATTATTGACTCAGAACAAAATCTGACAATCTGTAAATAGTTATCATTGGAATTAGTAGTTCAACAAAATGGAAAAAAAAAATATATCATAATGTCCCACAGGGAGGAACATTTTTTTTGTTATCTATTTCAATTCCATGGGAAATACTTTATGCACAAATCACTTATTTCTTAAGCCTTAGAATGTCAACAAGAAGTGTAAGAATGGCAGGTTTTATATGATGACATTTATATTCAAGTTAAATATTTAGGCTACCACTACCAGGAAAACAAAAATAGTGGAATTTGAAGAATTATTTCTTACTAGGATCTACAGTTTTGACTACTGCAACTTTTGCCTGCAGAAAATACGAAGTCTCAGGATTTATGCAGATGCTTATTATAAACAGCTGCTCAAAGCCTTTGACTATAACAGAGAGCAGAGTAAGTCTAAAAAGGAGTCTAACAGTGATAGGGTCAAGAAATGACAGCTTATTATATATTTTTTTGTGACACATAATAAGTCTCATGTTAATACACTATGACATGTATCATTTGCAAAGGAATTCCAGAGGAATGAATGATGAGTGAGAATTTGACCAGATCTGCTCCTTAAAACACAGATGATTAAATTAATACATGTAGTAATAAAATATAATCGTTGGTCCCACCATTACTATAAAACACTTGGTACAATATCCACGAGAAAAATATCCCAAACAGTGGGGCAATGAATGATAGACTGACTGCTAAAAGCAAATCCTCAACAAAACATGTCCCACATGTAGCAAAGTTTTTGTTTGATTTGTGCAGTATTTTGCACAATATTATTAATGAATGGAAATCGTTTATCACCAGCCTAATAACGTTCTTTTGTCATAAACAAGTAAACGCTTTAATGAGGGAAACAAATCACTTGACATTTTTTTTTTATTTGAGATGTTGACAAAAGTAAAACAATAAGAATAAAAACATGTTTTCCCTATATCACCAGAAATTTTTCAGAAGTTTCCACGGTGTACATTTCAAGCAAGAAACACAGAGTTATTTAATTTTGTTCCTTCTTTACAATACTAGTAATTTTTCAGAATTTTTTCTTACAATTTCAAGCAAAAACATAAAAGTTATTCAACATTACAATGAATTTTTCTGCATTTTGCCTGATGTACAAATTCAAAGCAAAGCGAAAAGTTCAAAATTTATTTAATTTGTTATTTTCCTTCTGTACGCTGCCTGTTCAACAGTGCGTGGGTAACAAAATGAAGGAATTAGACTGGTGAAAAACAAAGCCAATTTTTTACCTGATAGCATCCAGTTTAGTTTTTGACATAAAGGTTAATTTGACAATATCTAAGCTAGAGGTGAATTTCTCAGTTAAATTATTCTAGTTGATGCTTTGATAGCACCAAAGGAGATTGTTTGTGTAATCTATTTATTCTTACATCACCGGAATAGTAGGTGAGCTTGATGATAAAATTCAGATTAAGCAGATGAAATCTAAAGCTCATGGATCATAGATTTTATTCCTCATATGGGGCAAATATCTGATATTCTAAAGAGTGTTAAGTCTGCATTTTGTTTGAGATAGAAGAAATATATATTTATTAAGTCCTCAACCAGATAATTCTCTTCCTATCACTTATCAACATATCTACCTCAAAGCAAGTTCCACATACAGCATAAATTTCATTTCTGATGAAACTGGTGGTTTCAAATATGCCATCCAGAATGTTTCTTTCAAATACAGATGGAAAATGGAAAAACAAACTCAAGAGAATAGCAAAAGGTACAGAACATTTTATGATTTGACAGTGAGAAATGATAAACTTGAATATTAAATATTGTAAATATTGTCATTTCTTGTTCTTAACCCACAAAACATTGTATAATATGTAAACATATAAACATATATAAATAACTTCATATGTAGGAATGTACACTGTATATCTTAATTTTAACTAGATTTGTTTGGGTGCAGTAAAAACTGAACAATGACTGCCAACTTAACCAGGAGTAATCCTGATTTTACCCACATAAACATTAGAAAAAATAAACTTGTGAATTGCACATACAACATTTTAGGAATAAAGCATATGTTTCATACTTATTACAATCTTTCATCCTCTGTTTCCTTCTAAATTTTTGTTCTCATTCTATTTCCATTCGGGGTAAATTTGTACTTTCAATGTTGTTCTCTGTGGCGCTGATGAGGTATCTCTTTTACTTCTCATAATATCCAAATAAATTTTAATATCAAAAACCATTATTGGCTATAATTATCGTGATGAGGAAGCTCTTCCATTTCCCATAATAACCAAATCAGATTTCGCACAAAACATTATTGATAGGTGCAATGTAGCCATAATCATGCTCATGCGCCATAAACTTTCAACACAACTAAAAATCCCAACACAACCAAACAAACAATCAAACAAAAATCATTGTTGATGTAACAGTGCAATGAAGACAACATATGGTAGTCATGACCCTGTAAATATGAGAAACACTTATGAGAGACACATTTCTTAATGGCTAGCAAAAAAAAAACCAAAAAAAAAAACGTAACAATTTGGCAAAAAGTAATTGCAAATGATGGACATAATACCACAATTTTATTTCATAATGTGTGCAAACTGATTTATTTATTTCATCAAATATCTCCACATACTGTCAGTTTTTGCATTAAAAAAAACACATACACACAAACACAATGGACTTTGTTACATATATGTGCTCTTTAGCAATGATTTTTATTATTTATTTTCTTTATGTCATTTCAGTTCTACTCAGAAATTCCCTATAAAATTTGCAGTGACTGACTTTTGCTGGATATCATCATTTGCAAAACCAATGACAAAAAATGTGAGATATAGAATGGGATCGTTTTTGACCAGCATTATAACTTCTCTTTGTCAGACACATGGGGTGTGGAGCAAGCATTATGAAGGACAAAAAACTCACGTTTTCCTTATCATTTCAAAAACTGATCACAAAATTTATTTTCACATCATGAATTTCTCTAAATTTTTCATGCTAAGAGCGCAAAAGATAATTTCTTCCCACCCCCAACCTCCCTCATCCTGTTTACCATACTTGTTCATCATCTCTTGCGTCTGGCAAAGGGAAGAGTTTGGTCTGGTCAAAAACCATATCCATTAATTCAATTAGCCAGTGCCCTGTTCACTCTTAAGTTTTCTTTCATTGTGAAAATATATATGTCCAATGAATGGCAAAAAAACAAAGTTGGCTACTCCTGAAAATGCAGGTCAAATAAATGGCAGAAGACCAAAATTGACATACCAGACACCCTGAAAATACATGCCAAATGAATAGTAAATGATCAAAATTGGTTTACACCCTGAAATTACAGGTCAAATGAATGGTCAAATACCAAAATTGACTTAAATCTTGAAAACAGATGTCAAATGAATGGTAAAAGACCTCAAGACCAAGATCAGGAGAGAGAAGAAAACCCTATTTGCCTCGGCGAAGAAATTTTGTTCACAGATGATGGAATCAGCCTCCCATTTCCAAACAGCCTCTAGGAAAACTTTTTTACTTATTATCTGTACAGCCAGCAATTTTTCACAAACCGCTGTACGTTTTTAAAGTTTAATGATGAGAAAATCAAACACAGAAATTATATTGATACACAGTAATGCCAAATAACAAACAAATACTGACTGTCTGATGGGGTTGGTGTGCAAGGGTGACACTCTCCTCAGTTGGTTTCATCTGATCTGTAGAATTTACTAAATCAACATAAATTTGTTTTATAAATAAAATTTTAAAAAATAATTTGTGCATATCTGACAACTCATATATATCATATTGGTAAACATCTTTTCAGAAATGTAAATCATTCAGCGGAATTGCTCTTCCCCAAGGAGTGTCTGGGAAAAGTCCTCATTGTTATTCTGAAGTTTGCTCAAAAGAAATAAAGGTTGTTTTCTCTGACTATGTTCATTCCTGTCCCCTTTCATTCATCCAGTACGATGGCCTATTTTTTACCTTTATCTGAATTACTTCACTTTGTTGGGCAAATGTGATAAAACTATCACAATGAAGAAAAAAAAAATATTTTCTCTTTTTACTTGAATCATTTTTTACCAAAAAAAAAAAATGTACACAAAAAATGATCATGAAAAGAACAAAATATTTTCATTACATGACAAACGGTTCACAATTTTCTGTTAAGCATATTTCAGTTAAGAAGAGCATGAGATTTTTTATAATCTTTCTTCACAAGGTGAATTTTTACCATAACATGCCTAGTTCAATGACTGAAATAATGGCTTGTTACACACTGCAGTTACTGCAATAGGAGCTGAATTTGACCAATGTGGTACTTTGATACAATACTGATAAAATGAAAGCCTTTTCTGGGAGAATTACACAAAAATTATGGCACATTGTTCAAACAGAAATGGAAAACACAAGTTCAGGAAGTGACAGTTACAGAACAAGTAAGCAATTCTAAAATATGTACATGTGTATAATAAAAACTATTCCTCCAAAGCGAAGTGTCTAAAAACACTGGCAAATCCTGGAAGATACAATGTGACCCTCAATTACTGTACAAAAATATCTCCACATTTTTCAATTCAAAATATCCACTAAAAAAACCTCTTCAATGAAAATGTTTCCTTAGTTTCTCAATTAAGAAACAAGAGGAAATATCTATTTCTCAATTGGACCATTAAATACATATATAATCATTAAAAACACCACTCATGCAGGTATCCACGTAAAAGATATATAACACGTAAATAAGCTTTTAAACAAAAATGTATTGCTTTCTTTTAAAGGAATGGAGAAAGAGAAGTGCATAAAGGATTCACAACTTTTAAAAAAATTTCATTTGACTAACTTTACAAATAAATTTTCAAATTTGTCCACACGTCATTCTGCAAAAGCTGTTATGAAGATTCTTAATTTGTTTTCCACAAATAGCTGTGCATTTTTAAAGTCTTTCATAACAATGTAAACAACAAATGATGTTTTGGCATTAATAATATTGTTTCTGTACAGTCCCACAAAAAACTTGATCAAAAAATCCTTCTTCAGAAGTTCCAAATGATTTTGTCAAAATAATCAAAATATATTAAATTTAAAGTTGACACATTTGCATCTTTGAAATATCTGACCAAGTTTAAATCAAACATTTCATTTTCATAACGCATGCCCTAATTAACAACAATGGAAAAAAGTAATACATATACAGTCGAGTCCACTCAAACCGAACTCTGATACTATGAATTTCTGATAACTTCCCTCTTCGCGCCTCTCGCATAAATCGAAGCCATCGCCGTGAGTTTCCTTTAAATCAAACCGGCCAGCGCCGCCACAAAGGTAAAAATCGGCTTCTGTCCTCTACATGTGGTTTCCACCAATGCGGATGCCTGCGGTTTGAAAACAAAGGAGACAGCGCTGCCGGTGGGGCAAGAGGGGTTAGACAATGTATTGTGCCCTGCACGCAACTTAAGTAGGCCATGTGTTCAGAGGGGGGGGGGGGGGGAGGGGAGAGGGGGGTGATAAACAGCACACCACGGCCTGCGCTGCCGAGCAATCGATCAATAATCAAGCATCTTGGCAGGGTCTACAATACTACAATACATTGGCTGCGCCAATGTTATTGTTATTGATGTTGGCTCTCGCACCGTGACGGGATAGGCCAGATTCTGCATCGTACCAGATCTAGTTTTTTTATTTTTTTTATTTGCAGTTGACTCGCTTATAATATAGACACTATCACAGACTATGTAATGGCTTTCTTTAACTGTTTTCAGAGTTAAAATTTTATTAAAAAATAATAGCCCTTTTTAGGGGTACAACTTACTTAACTGCCCTTTTCAGGGCTGAAACCTACTCATCAACAGTTCTTTTCAGGGCTATAACTAACACCATTCTACCTCTACTTTTCTTAACACTACTTTTGCTTTCAACACAGCCCTTATTATTCTACAGGGCTAGCAATCCAGTTATACGAGAGGGCTTGAATTTAAGACAAATGCAAAGTTTGGAACCCATGGCGCGATTTCAGTATAAAGGGAAATAATCCTGTAATAAAAAAATATAATAATAGTGGCTCATTGGTTGTTTGGGGGGGGGGGGGGGGGGGGGGGGGGGGGGGGGGGGTGGGGGGGGGGGGGGGGGGGGGGGCTCGTGGGTTGTTTGGAAGCCCCCCCCCCCCCCCCCCCCCCTGTTGGTCCCGGCATTTGATTTAAGCGGACTCAACTGTGCTATAACATTATGACACCATTTCCTATCATATGACAAACTGTAAGAAGTAATAATATGGCAATACACTAACATTCCTGCCTGACAATGACAACAAAGTATAGTTATTCTCCCTCAGGTTTAAAAAAAAAAAAAAAAAAAAAATCTGTAAAATCTTAAATACTGAACACATTCATTTTCAAAGGATATTCACAAACAGCCTAGGTACAAGATGAAAACAAAACATTCCAGTCATGGTTTGCTCAATATTTACTCTGCTTTTGCTCATCTGTTTTGCTTTGATTCCAATTTGATATTTGCAAAATATTTGTTTGTTGCCCAAGAAAATGACCAAACTAGCCGTGTCACCTGTCCTGCTAATAATCACAAAGTAACACATCGTGGCTTAGCACTTTCACACGCTTTTGCCATGCTTATTTAGTCACATTACAATGAAGCATTTTCAGTAGGGCAAAACAAAGTACAATCGACTAGCTGCATTAAGATGTTGGCTCATTGTGAAGAAAGCCAGTGCACAGACATAATGCATCTTTCAGGCTGAGCTTTTTCACAAAACTTCTGATATACCACATAATCAGATATTCAGTCATCACAAAAGACAAAGAGTAAAAGTATCAAATTTGAGACTTATTTACCTGACATGGCCATGACATTTTCCCATAAAAATCTGAGTAAAATGTTTCCATTTAAGTTCCATAGTACCAGCATCAGGTTTGAAGATGATTATGATATGGTATTACACCAATAATGCATAGTAATAAACATCACTGAACACCATATCTTTTATTGCTATGATCAAACTTGTCACACTGATAAAAAAATGTAGATATAAGTATACACTGGTCCAAAAATCAACACTGACTACAGAGCAGTCCCGCTTAAATAAAACATTCTAAAAGATCATATTCAGAAAATATCTGAATAACAGAGCACATTTCCTATAGCATTGTCTAGGAATGTCCTGGGTCATAGTACTTGAAAGCAAATACCGCTGAAATCCATTCTGTGAGAATTTTGTCTAAACCCAATAAAACATAAACAAGTAAAATTGCAGCATGTGAAATGATATGCCAGAGTTTAACCAGTTTATACAGACAAGAATTAAGCAGTTTGGGCAGAATGCCACTCACACAGCCAACAATGAGAGTCTTCAATATGAAAGAGTCAGGCTTCAGGTGAAGATGGCAATCAAGGAACAGATGACTGAAAGACTGGCAGAAGAACTGAGAAGAAACCAACTACCAGCATCTGAGATCGAAGTCACACTTGGCCCAAGAAAGATTACTAGATCTATATTGTTCTCAAAGCTCAACAGCATTAGAGGGAGGACATGACAAAACAAACACGACGGAACTGAAGCATACTGACATTGTAAGGCCATCTCTATCACACAAAGCTAAACCTCAGTCATTTCTGGTGGATGCCATAGGTCACAACCCGCCAGAGGATCCCGTATGGCAGAATTACAGGGAAAAAAACAATTGCACCAGAACTAGTTGTTGGCATCTTGTCAGCAAATTTAGTGTATGCATAAATCTGCAGGCATAAGATGCTACATGCAGAATTTCTGCAAAACACATTTGAAAAAAAAGAGAGATCAGAAACAATGGTTTTCACTTAAACATGGGAATAAAATAAGAACATAAGTGCATAATTCACTTGAGATTTCAAGCTCATTTCTCAAATATTGCCAACATCAAACTCATGAAAATAAGCTAACTGCAAATGAACTGACAGCAAAATGACAGATGATCAGAGACAAGACTTAAAGATCATAGTGAGCATCTGAGCAATGTCTGTGTGAAAAACTTTGAAGTAAATACACATTTGTTAATTTCATAAATGATAATTAACAGATCTTTTCAAACTGAAATCAAATTGGGGAATGACAAAGCAATTCCAATTCATCATAAAAAAATGTGTAGCAGTCAGTGGCCATTTCTGTGCAAGACAATTTGTTCAACAAATTCATGCCTATTTAATACAACTCGATAATAGTGATAAAATGTCATAATCACTTGTGTAAGTTTCCTTCACACATAGTATACTTTAGTTCAAGACCATAAATTGTTGACTATCTCACTTTCAAAATTCATCCATATTTATTTTGCCACTTTCTGATGAAAGAGAAGCATAGTAGCTTAACACTCCATGTCATTGTGATACCATTATAAAGAAAATCATATGGCAGCACTGACTGAATATGAAATCAGCACAACCACTTTACTGACTACAACGAATAGGTGTAAATTGTTGTATATAAAAAGTCCTGTAAAAGCACATGAAACTACTTGGGATTATTTTGAACTCACATATCCAAAAAAGATGTCTACATACGTATTAAATAAAGAAAACAAAAATAATTAGTATTCACTTCTACCCAAAAATCACACATTCCTTTGTCAATGTCAGCAACTCAAAATGAACAGTCTCAAATCTGACTGAAAATCCCTTGCTCACTCTCAGTATCTGAAGACATTGTGATATTGATTCCATCTTACTGTCTCCATAACCTGCCTCTGTAACCAGGCTGACAACATACAAATTACAGCTAGACCTGACTGCTTGTCTTGTAACCAGCTGAAATGAGTCTGATGTCCAATTTTTCATGTACAGAATTACTGGTGCTAATGGAAAGGGAAAAGTGTGGACTTTACTTTGGAGTGAAAAAATATATTTAGCATCAACTCTTTCACATGCCTAGATATTCACTTCAAAGTGAAAACCTGTGATCAAATGGTCAGTTAAATCCAATATTCTCCATGAAACTTCCTTTAGCATTTCAATCATTTCATCCAATTGCTAGAGAACTGTAGAATGATGAAACAAGGATGAAGATGGGGGCACAGCAATTTTGTTGTATGTGTGTATCATGTCTTGTTACACACTAGCAACTTCTCAACTTTTCTCCTTTTAGATGAGCTCTGCAGCAACAGAACTTCATAATGTTTGGATTTGTCTTGCATATACAAGCAGACTGGGTGCCATAGGTATCAATTCGACTAATATCCCAATCTTTCACATTGTACACCACTACTGGTTGATTTGACTCTTCACTATCTTCCTCTGAACCTTCACTGACTCTGACCTGTACTGTGGCTTCAAACATTCCCCTGCACTCATTTGTCTCCACAACCACTTGAAACTCAGTCATATCATTGGTTGCATTACCATAGGTAACTTCAAATTTGCCTGTTTCCTCGGTCCGCGAAAAGGTCAGCAACTGTGAAGTTTGGAACAGAACAGTCACATTTACTAAATGCCAGGTGAATGCCTATCATGGAAAATACCACTGAATTAATAGTTTATGCAATTCATTTCAAAATATGTAACATAAACACAGTAACACAATGACTGACAAGTGCCCACACTACATAGCAAAAAGAGGAATTAGAAACAGAAGATCTAATTCAAATGGAGAAGATAATTTTGATTTTAAAAATGTTAACAGAAGTAGGCAACCTTTAAAAAAAAAAAAAAAAAAAAAAAAAAAACAGGACCATAAAATCCCTTGGTAAAATATGATTCTCTGCTTAAAAAAAAAAAAAAAAAAAAACCAGCATTAACTATACTCATTTGCTGGCAGCCAAAGAAAATGGAGAGAAAGTCCCGTTTGCAGTATAAAAACAGTAGTACTTCTACACGGAACACCATATGGCTGAGTTAGTCCCCTAGGGGTTGAGAGACCTATTACAAATCAAAATCAGTGGACTATCATCACAATAAAACAATGCAAGTAGAATCATCGCCAATGTCAAGACCAGATAATACCTGTTCACAGGCAAGCCAGGGATGATCAGATAAGAGGGAGAAAGTGATTGCAATAGTAAAAGAGTCAAGTCAAACTGTTGTACTTATATTCATTAATTTTTTTTTTTTTCAAACATTAAAAGAGCAAGAACAAAAAGCCATGTCATGCCTCTTCTTCTATTCCGTCAGGGAAAGTATGGATGTGAAATATGATGAAAATATGTTGGTAAGTTTTCTGAGGAGATTGAAAAATATGGCACAAAACCCAAAGTTTTGAGAAAAACAAGAAAATGAAATCCAGTGACTGCAGAACACATTGAAAAAACTTCAATATGCACAAAACTCTTTAATATGGCAGAGAGAACATCAAAGTAACCACAGGCCATGAAATATGAAGCCCTCTCTCTCTAATGCCTCCTGGGAGGCTTGTTCTTGGGTCCCAAATGTGGCTTTGGCACCTATATTTGTTATTTGATAAGCCAATACACTTGAAGAGACATTTCCTTTCTTTCACATCACTGAATCTGAATGAATAAGCTCCACAACCAAAGTCCAGTGATTTTTTTTAACAGTTGAAACCCTCACAAGATCCATGTTGAATTTAGCAGTTGCCAAATAAAAGAGTCGGCAATATCACTATTCCCCCAACCAGGAATTTTGCTGAATTTTGACTTCCTCCTTTCTTTTTAAAAAATTGGCAATATATAATTTTCTAGTCACAAAAACCTTCTAGACTCATGATCTAGGCCTATATATGATTCCCTCTTTCCAAAAATACAAAAAAAAAAAAAAAGGCATTTCGACCCAAAACTGACCAATCCAGGTCTCTCTCGCCATTCCTCTTTCTTAAATCATGGCAGTGGCACTATAAAGAAGTAAGTTTTCAAAGGCCAAATGTGACTTGAACTGGCCTAAACCACACTGCTATATTCACGAGAAATGTCCTCTCACCTCCATATTTGGCACCACAAGGCTGGCTGAATGGGTCAAGTTAAGCTTGAGTGGAACACACTGATGTCGGTCAGCCTGAGTCAGCTTGTTGATGGCTGAGACAACAGCACTGGCTACTCCTTTGACTACAGGCTCTGACACAGGGACTGGCTCTTCATGCACACAGGTACACCTGGACAGAATGAATCAGGTCAAATAATTAAAACCAAATGTGTTTAACCCTTTCATTTGTATAGTGACATCTGCTGTCTCTTGTCTCTGAGAGTTAATACCAAAAGTGATTGAAACAGGCCTACAAATACAACAATACAACAGGCCTATTCCAATGAGAATTTGGATTTGTGGCAAAAATAAATTTTGCAGTCTCAAGATTATAAAGTTGGAAGTTAATTGTCAGAGTTTAAATAGTTAAAACAGTCAGGAAATAAAATAAGTGCAAAAATCAACATAATATGGCTTGCAATGCAGGGTCCTTAATTCTGATATACGGTAGGCTGATAGATCTACAGATTCAAACTTTACATTATATTTTAACTGCATTAAACGACAAAATTATGAAAATTATAATTATCAACAAATCAATTAGTTAAGGTCACTGTTTTCAACAGCTCAGTAATAATTAATGGTAAGAGTGTACAAAATCTAAAACAAATGAACAAGTTTCACTACGCAATGCTGAGATGTGCATGAAAGAAAAAAATATATATGCATTGAAACTCAGCTGTAAATCAGTGTTTTGACAAAAATCTGCTGTTATTCCCAATGCTTTGTTATGTGAGCATAGAAAGAAATAATAAAGTTCTAGGTTAGTGATAATGGAAAATAATATTATAATTTTTGTTACTTTCCTTGCTGTTAAATGCATTTTGGCAGCACACATGACTTAGGTGTGTTTTATTTCAGGTGATATATTTCTGTGGCATATCTTGGTTTTAGATTTTGACATTGTATCCGCTTAAACCACCTTAAACTCCACATGCGAGGAGTACGATAAGATCAGTATCAATAAGACAGAGACAATGAAGATCAGCAGGACACCAGGTACCCTCAACATAAACATCAATAACACAAACAGGTCAATGAGTTCAAATATCTTGGTAGTATATTCACAGAAGATGGTCGAATAGACAGGGAAATCGAAAATAGGATACAGAAGGCCAACAATGTCAGCTACCTGCTGGCTCCACTCCTAAAACATCCGGCTATCCCAATGCAAACACAGAGCAAAATTTTAAGTTCCATATTTGTTCCAACATTCACAAATCAATGTCAAACCTGGACCCTGACCAAAACTCTGGAGCAAAGAATCACAACCTGTGAAATGAGATGTTTAAGGAAAGCTGTCAACAAGACCAGAAGTGACAGGATTCACAACACCAAAATCAGAGAAATGATAGGAACAAGGAACATCCACCAACATATTCAACATCAAAGGGTCAAATGGTTTGGGCACCTCTCATGTCTCCCAATACACAACCCAGCGCAACGCGCATATAACACAAAGTTCAATGGCCGCAAAGTGAAAGGACACCCCTGGAAGACCTGGATTGACCAAGTCAAAGAGACTCTATCTTTTTACAACATTCCCCCGTCCAGGCATTCCGACGTGCAGCAGACAGACGTCTCATTCTTCCTGCGACGCCCTTAGTGGTATAAGCGGCAGAGAAGAAAGAAAGAAAGAATTCGCTGGTTTGATGATGGCAACCTTTCAATCAATGCTGATTTGTTTTCTTCAGTTGACAACAGCCATGACCAGAGTGAACTGCAATATCTGCTACCAAAAGTAGACCATCATGTTCCAACAAAGCACAGCTTAGCCTGACATGGTGCATTGCTTAGCGAATATAAATACAGCAACAGCACACTTGTCGACAAGGCAAGTGTAGTACATTGCACATCATCTTATTAGGTACTGTGCGCACGGTCAGCAGGCTTATTATATTTGCAGTATTAGAATCAGTTACATAGCAACATAAGAGTGCACCGTTGTAATGCAAAGGGACATAAAAAAACTTGCTGTGAGAGACCAGCCACAAGACCCACAGTAGCATATGTCTCGCAGCCAGTCAAAATGAGACATATGTCGAGTTTTCACCTTATGGGGTTTTTGGTATCATGTGAAAGCTTATTTCATACTTTCTCAGGTGGTGAAAAAAGTTTTGAGTTAACTTTATTCCAGCCAGAGATATTGCAGTTTAAAGAGACAAAGGGGGACCCCCCAGCAATGAGCGAAATTCCGAGAAAATCGAGTTTA
>JBCEWB010823180.1:0-16220 GCA_039654565.1 Peronia peronii
TAGATAGATAGATAGATAGATAGATAGATAGATAGATAGATAGATAGATAGATAGATAGATAGATAGATAGATTATTGTCGGCACGTTCACAGTTAGGAAGGTGAATCAATGGGGAAATGGTTAGGCAGGAGGGTCGGTCGTCCAGAGAGAGACAGACAGACAGATGAATAGACATACTAAACAGGAAGACCGGGAGCGTGAAACATATGATAGACAACCAGATTGATTAATACACAGATGAATAATGGAAGCTCAGTTTACGCTGACCTAATTCACCACACCAGTGAGTCTTGAGTAAATATCCCATGGCTGTCACGACTCACCCATTCAATTCTGCTCTCCATTTTGAGGTTGTCGGGGATTCTGAAGAAGTTATTCTGTTTGGCCAGATCGGTGGCCATACGTTTGTGTTTCCACTTGGCCCCATCCAGATGGCGAATCTGTTGATGGTAGGAAAATGTGCCCTAGCTATACCGAGCTTCAGCTTTTTTAGCTTTTCAATTCTAAGAAAGTAGGAGCTCTTCTTTAAGTGGCTGGCTGTTTTTTGGTGAGAACGTAGGTAGAAATTTGGAATTTAGAAATTTTTGACCGGACAGCGGCGTCTCCGCCTACTCTTCACCGATCTATAACTGCCAAGGATTTTTTTAACGTGCATATTTACATACGGAACCTCTGAAATATACTTGCCCTTATCCGAGAGGGCTAGACGTCGGGCTTCCCTACCCATGAAGAATGGGAACCGTTGAGTCTCTGAAAAATGCAGATTTCGATCTTCGTATCCTTTCATCCCCCACTGAAAAATGCAGGTTTCAATCTTCATATCCGTCCTTCCCCCAATCCGCGAGCCGAACCCGCAACCCACGACGAGAATTGTTCACCATGGAGCAGGCGTCATACCACATGGCCACAACGACCCCCTGAGCTTCAGCGTCAAGACACTTCTAATTTTTGTTTGGTTAGTCCATAACCAGGTGAACATAGACGCCAGGCGTATTGAATTCTATAATATACGTCCCTTTACTTCTTTTGAAAGTATGTATATTACACATGAATGAGTGAATAATCAAGAGTTAAAGAAACTGAATAAGCAAATAAATGAAGGAATAAATAAATGTAGTTGATTAAATGAATGTAAGAAAAAACAAATGAATGAATGGATTAATGAATGAACAGACAGTGAATGAATGTATGAATATATTATGCATGAAAGTATTACTAAATGAATAAATGAATTACTGAATTGATGGATAGAATAATAAATGCATGAATATATGAATGACTGGGGTATGGATGAATGAATAAATGAAAATGGATGAATGAAAGGATGGATAGACGGAATGTATGAATTAATGATAAATAAACAAGACATGAACGAAAGAATAAATTAATAAATAAAATGGGAATGAATGAAAAATGAAAAAAATGAACGAACGAATGAATAAATGAACAAAAAGTGAATGAATGTATGAATATATTAATCAATTAATTAACTAACCAGCAAATAAATGGCTGGAGGAATCTGTGAATAAATGAATGAATGAATGAATGAATGAATGAATGAATGAATGAAATGCTCACATCATTCTCCAAGTTGTGGACCATTTTCTCCTCGTTTTCGAGCAGCCCTCTGACTTTGTCTGTCGTGTTGACCAAGTCTTGGACTACGGCTTCTTCCTGCTGGTATTTCTTTTCCACGGCCTGGGATTGTGTGGCAAGGTAATTGTCCAGCTCCGTGTCCCTCTCTATCTCCAGCACCGCCAGTGCGCGACTGTGAGGTTAGGGGGGGAATGAGAGATCAGAGAGGTGGTGATATGAGTGTATGATGTATAGAGGAGGGAAGGAGGGGAAAGCGAGGGTTACTGTCTGAAATCCTTCCCGCGCCGTCATATGTCGCAAAGGGCCGTCACAATTTCTTTCCATTCTGATCGTATCAACCAGAATTATTATCTCTCAGTATCATTAATTAGTGGAGATTTTATTCTCAGACCTCATCAAAATTAACCGGCGTCCTGATCACTTTGATGTTTTATTCCATTTATATTATGCACCATTATGATCGCGTTTATGGTCTGTGCCAGTTATGTTCTGAACCATCATGATCGCATTTGTGTTCAGTGGCATTTCCTATTCAGCATTATAGAAAACTATATTCTGCATTATCGTGATGAATTCTAGACTGTGATTCATCATGATGATTCGGGGACGCTGTATCCAATAGAGTACATCATATTCTCAGACCTCATAAACTTATTCTGCATCATCAAGATGAGAAATGCATATTCTGCATCATCAAATACTCTGTGCTATCATCTGAATTTGTCTTTGGCCACCACTTCCGGCTTTTATGTTCTGTGCCATTTATTTCCTGTTCCATCATCATGATCAAGTTTATGTATGTTATGATGACTCGCTTCTCATGACAATGCCGTCATCTTGGATTTGGCTTTCCGAAAATGGCTATCTTTGAATCTACGAGTATCTCCTCCGCCAAATATCAATGGAACTTGATGAATCTTGGTGAACGTATTGTTTGGTGTTTTATCTGAAAGATTACGTCTGTTCATCTCTTCATATGCAATAAATAAATAAATAAATAAATAAATAAATAATATTTATAGCAAAAAATTCCTAGAGATTTTTGAACACGCCTTACGGTGAAATTTCAAATTTCGCCGTTTTTTCATTACAAAAACTTTTTTTCTTCCAAAACTTAATAACGTATTTTGTTTTGTTTTGTTTTGTGAAAATGGTGTACGCCAAAGTTTGTTAGAGTCGATCCAGAAATAGAAAAGTATATAGCAAAATAGTGAAAAAAGTGTCGGGTTTTGAGGAAAATGCGTTTTAAGTTTTTTTTTTTTACATGGAGAATTTTTTAATTCGACTTTTAGCCTTCAGACAGTCCTTTTTGACATATTGGCCCTATCTCCATGGCTTCTGGGTCTTTTAGTGCCTTTTCCTGGCTTTCTGGTCATATTTGATATTTGTTCTCCGATTTTTCTCCCCAGCCCACATCATTATATTATAAGGGCTCCCATAGAGTCATTTCCGGGTTCTTGAGAGCCTATATGTGATCTCCAGTTCTTTCTCTTTCAAAATCAAGAGTAAAAGCATCTAATCCACAACTAACCGTGCTCTGAAGCAGCAGAAATAATAGAAAATGTTACTACTTAGAGGGCGCAGAAGTTCGTTTTAGAGCGCCTGGTAGAAACTTTCAGTGAAAATCGGCGTGATCGTGAGTCGTTTTTTGTTGTTGTTTTTTTCGCTCAAGAGTGGTCATCCAATGTCCATTTCTGGCATTGAAGCTCAAGATAATGCTAAAAAAGGTTATTATCAAATGTTTTATGCACCTTTTGCCTGTATATGATCAAATAGTGAGCAACTACCACTGTGTAGCAAACCAGAGGAAGCCAAATCCTGACTGACAGTAGGCCAGGACATCCTTTGAATGACCATATGTCAAACCGGATGAAAATGGCCATAATATCCATTTTTTAATCCCATTTTTACATTCAGAAAAGACAGGATTTTAAAGAGAAAACAAAAACCGAAAATACCCCCTATCTTTTTAAAGACAAAAACCATATTTCATGACGCCCCCCCTCTCCCAACACCCTTGCTAAAATTCTGGTGTTAGTTAAGCCTAAAGAGGCTTTGACCCTCAACTTTATCTGGAAATGGACATATAACAATTGGAAACAGGCGCGAAATGCGGCATCAGCCCATTAACGCCTACCACGCATTCTTAGGATGCAAACGGTTTCTTGGGACACTTTTTTTTTTGTTTTGTTCGAAAAATGAGTCCATTAATTCGTTAGTTTGTTTCAGTTCGCATGTACCATTACCAAGTTAATGTACAATAATATTCATGACCTCCCTCATGTTTTTTAGGGGTTTGGTGACAATCTTTTCTTTCTTTTTTTTTTTTTTATAAGTATGCCGGCGCATTGACTACAAGTTTTAGAAGATAACAAATGATACACCTATAAGATTTAACGGGTACAAAACAAGCAAACCTCTCTCACTGCCTCCCACTCACCGTTGTTTACTGGCCTCGTATCGGGTCCGACGAGTGTAGGCGGATTTCTCCTTGTTGAAGATCCGTATCTGGCGGTGCATCTTCGCCTTTAGTTTCTCTTCGGCCAGCGCGGCCTCCCGCTGTTGGGATTGCTCACGTAGATCCGCTACGTCCATATTTGAGTCTAGAAGATCCTACCTGAGGATGGGAGATTATTACACTGCGAGTGCATGACTCTAATGAGTATTTGAACCTAAGAACACAAGCTTTACGCACTGAACACAGCTCTAGCGCCAACTAACCGTAGAATTACAGACGCGTTGTAGAAGTTGAGCTAGACGAAGAAATAATAATTTTTTTAGACTAATTTTGTGCTCTAGCACATTTTTTTGAAAATTTTGGAATTGGTACCAGTACTGTGGTGAAAACTTAAAGTAAAGTTACAGATCCGAAATTCACATCGAAAAGCACGGAGCTCCTTTGCTCATTCATAAACTTCCCAGTCACAAGCGATACCAGTACTGTATACTGTTCCTTCTAACACTCAGAGTGTCAATATAGTGCATCTTTCGCCACCGAGAAAAAGCATTTATCATAAATACAGCAAAACAACCAATAAATATTTGTCAACTTGAGTTCCTGGTCTCGGATATCACAATACTGTAGCACTTCGAAGTCGCTCATTAATATGCTGGTCATACGCATGGTAGTGCTCTGACTGTCATCTACTGAGCAAAGAAAGATGAAAGCTGAGAAAGAATCTGTACAAGTCTGGATATCTATTAAAACCGGGGATAACTTCTTCCTAGTTCATAACGCTGTGTGGAGTCACCGGACGCCTTCGGACGAGTTGTGCACCAACCTTTTCCATCCGTCACGATTGTGGACTAGAGCCCAGGTCTCTGAAAACGCTCTCTTAGTTCTTACTGGTACTTTAGATAATTTCACTTTTAACAAAGCATCATAACAAGATCTATCTCTTTTTCTGGATGTGTAGATCTAGCACACGGTAGGACAAGCCACAAAAGATCACGTTTAGCCATGACTTACCACCGTCGAGATAACCTCTACCAGGAGGTTGAAAGACTATATAGAACTTAACATGACTTACCGTACCTTGAGATTGTGAATATAACAAAGAAAAGTATGAAAGTGGTAAGAACTAGACTTTGATCTTGCATGTATTGTACCCTTGAGACAGGGATAAAACATGAAATGTCTCAGAATGTTACATACACATCCATTCAGTTTGAACTGATGCGGAAGTGCACACAATGTCATAATCATCGCTTCTTTTCAAAGTGTGCAATTCCTTGCCGTTGTTATTGGTTTTTCGGCTGGGAATGGTCTGTGGGGCGTTGCATTTGTCGAGCAAGTCCTAATACTTGAGTTTCATCGTTGCGAGTGTACACATGTCAACAAACCAATGAACTGCCCTATATATGTGTATAGTTAGCTGTATTGTGTCAAAGAATATCCGTCGATTTCACTTCAAACAAATACTGCACGTCAAAGTGAAAGATTTGATTCCATAAGATATGAAAATTTCGTTTTAGACCTCTTTATGACTACACATCTTAGACAAAAAGCTCATTTGTTGTTTTGTTTCAAGTAGGGGGGAGGGGGGGGGGGAGGTCCTGGGAGTCATTTTGGAAACTGTTGAGGGAACATGATTTTATTCCTTACCATCGGTTTTGGTATGCTCAAATTAGAGGAAAACAATCGAAAATTGTTTGAAATTGAAATCACTTATGGTCGCCATGGTAATGGCGGCCATCTTGGATTTTGCTACCCGATATTGCCTAAATTTGCCTTCGATAGGCTCTGAAGTTTTCCAACCGATTTGCTTAAACTTTTGCATACACATTTTTCCACTCAATGTCTAAATTTTGTCATGTCATATTTTTGATAAAATGTGTTTTTTTTTTCTGCAATGTTTTAAAATTAGTATGTAAAAAGGTCACGAAAAAGGACCCCAAAAATCTTAAATTTCTCAAAAACTTAAAATAATATAAAAAATCACTCTAGATAAAATTTACACATTATTTTGTTCTGTATTCATGCTAAATTCCGTGATAACCAGTCCAGAAGTAAGAAAGTAGATCGCACATTTGTGCTGAAAAACGTCATTTTGAGAAAAACGCATTGAAAGTATTTTCAACATGAAAAATACTCCAAAGGAAGCTTTTAATATTGGCCTTTCAAACTAAAAATATAATTGCTTCACATTCTAAAGTTCTCTCAGTGATATGTATGACTTATTTTGGCTTTTACTGGGCATCTGCTCATATTTTTTTTATCCCTTTTTGCCTCCTTACCCCTATCACTAACGGTCTGTCGTGGAGCAGTTTCAGGATCCTGGGAAGTTATATATGGCCACCATGTCTTCTTTAGTCAGAAATAAAAGTGTCTTGACCCTTGATATAACAGATAGTGCACTACTGTGCTCTGAAACAACAGAAATGAGGCAAATTATGAAATTATGTTCTCATAAGGCCGTGGGAACTTCATTGTAGAGGTTCTGGTGAAAATTTTCGCTGATTTTTGGTGTGGTCAGCGTCTCCAGTGGTCAGCCAGTGTCCATTTCAGGCACTGGAGCTCCTGATATTGGTGGCGGAGATCATAATCAAGTCTTGTGTGCATCATTTGTCCTTATAGTGCGATATATTGTCGATCTGTCATTGGATATCGAGCCCCGACTGAGCATGCTAAAGATATTGGTCAACCATTGAATGACCACCCTTTCAAGGCCTTAGAATGGAGATATCAACTTGTTTATACCATTTTTATATTTGCAAACGGCATAACTTTTAAGAGCAAAAGCCCAAAAATGCATTTTTTTTTTAGCAAAAAAAAAAAAATAATAAAAAATTCAGGAACTCCCCCCCCCCTTAATTAAACTGCTGATTTTACTGATTCCTGCCTAAAAAACCAACAATCATTTCCGTGTGTTTCAGCTTATCAAAGCCACGTTTTCTCTGATGCCTCTGCCATCAGTGGAGCAACCACTTTACGTTCATTATCATAATATGATTGTGGTTTCCCTGCCGCATTGTGGTTTCCCTGCCGTAGGGCACTGACATTCTTAGTCCCTCACAAGTGTTTTCCCTGCCCCTCTCCCTCCTGCCTTGTTGTTGTTACTATCTGTGTTTCACTCACTGCTCTGTCTATTGGTCGCTGAACAAGTACATCTTGTGCCGATGGTCTCTTTCTCTAACATTCGTTTTCTACCTTAAGATATTCTACCTCCCTTGTAGAGCAAAGTCCTCATAATTTATTTTCCACATAATCAACTTTAAAGAAAGTTGACTTTTTTTTTTCATCTTTTCCTATTCTGATACATAATGTGATCACTTTGTTCTTAAAGGTGATTCCGTCTCCTCATTTCCAACAGATAAGTTGCCTACTACAACGTAATTATAAGGAACATCTCTCCGTCATCAACGATAAATCTGATAACAAAGAAACAACTCTCACTACCAATTCTTTTGCGCACTGATTAAAAAAAAAAAAAAAAAGATGAAAACTAAGATTACAGTTAATTTAAACGCAAGCTAACACGAAGACAGATTTCTGATAATGTTTGCTCTCTGGCTTCAAAATGGCAACAACAATGAAAGACGTTAAATGACTTCGATCTCTGATGCTTTCAGTAGATAGCGCAGCCAGACTGGCATTCATGAAGTATAAGATACAGGTGTTTATACAGTGGCGGGGGCGGGCTCGGTGCAGTGTTCAGAAATGACTGGCGGGTCTCAGAGGCAGAAATTGTGTTAAAAGTCAGCGGGGGCGAAACCACCTCGGAAGACAAAGGCAAAGCCGAGAAAAGACAAGGAAAGAACTCAAGCAGTGATTAACCCTAAAATTATCATTAGGAACTACTGCTGCCATTGAGGTTTTCTAATCATGTTTGTGGATGTTCCAGAAAGTTTAGATCTCCTCTTAATCCTGTAAATGGCTAGCCTCTGGCAAGTGGAACTAAGAAATTTATTTTCAGCTTTGGAATCTATGTAACTACAAGCTGTACTCGATGGCAAAACAGATTGTAGTGGCAATTCTGTTATCCAACATGCAATCACCGATACTAGTGGCGGGTTTTCAAAGAGAGAGACTTGGCATTTTTGAGTATAGCAATGCAAGTCCTTGACTTTCTTCATAAATAATTGTATATTTTCTGACGGCGACTTCAAATGCAAAGTATAATGAACAGTCTTTTGACCAGATCAGTTGATTGAGACTTCTCGGATTAAAGGTTATGGGTAACTAACCAGAGCCCGGACGAAGATGGAGACGTGGAGACTGGTTAGGAACAGGAAGATACTTCAGCGTGGACCATCGACATAAATATTTAGACTAAGAGCAAAAGAAGTTAAGATGCAGGATAACAGACAGATAGGTGGACTGTTTTTTCCCCGAATGATTGACTCTGACATGTCATACTGGCCCATGTAGATTATATTGGCAATAGAAATCTGTGTCAGAAAAATTAATACTATTATCTTTGGTATCAGCTGCCATGATAGTGCACAATGCTTTAAACAAAATATGAAATACAACAAACAAACAAGCAAACAACAGACAATTTTAATGTTATGTGGTTATAGCATCTTAGATGAAAACAAACGATTTCTCTTAAAAATTGGGTATTAAAAGTATATTTTCTAAAAAAAAAAAAATGTGTGGATAATCTATTAAATGTCTTCGACAAAGGCAGCCTACTATTTCTAGCTACAATATTGTCTACAATCATTATCATCGCATTATCATTATGCGCTAAAGAATGTCTATTAACCGACAGCATACCGAATATATTAAAAGAAACAAATTAACCATTTGGAAAACTGCTTAGTTAAAAAACATTAAATAAACTGATGGAAATGGCCTTCGAACCCTTTTGGTTCTTCATCGGGGTAAATCATAATAAATATCGATATGAAAACTTTGTAAGGGAATAGAGTTATCTGAAATCGTTAATTCTGTTATCCTTCAGGAAGAGCCCTGTTACAAATAAGTTGGTAACGTAAGTTTACCGCTCAGTCCAAACCGCCAGGTCCTGGTGTCTGGAGTATAAACAGCTTATGTACTCCATCTTCTACTGCTGACCCAGTTTATACTTGAAATTCTAAACCATGACAATTCTTTGGTAGGTGGAGAAAGGAGAGGGAAGGAGGGGACGTGATACTGTAATTCTATTAAAACAGCCCTGGAACTCCGACAGATGCAACATATATAACCCTGGAAGTATCAAAAGGCCGAACTGTGGTCATAGATCATTACACTTTGTGCAAGTAAGTCACAAATAAATTGCACAGTATTTCCTGTTTTAAAAGGATTCATCTTATATTTTATTCTCCTAAAATATTATCTTGCAAGACTATACAGATTTCATCATAATGCCTTAATTTTAACGATATTTTATGACACTTACGAGATTAATTTACACCTTGCTTTCTTGAATCGACACGTTGAAATCACAAGGCAGTGGGTGAACATGCTATTCGTGATAATCAGTGAAAAGTTCACGTGGATTCAGCACTCGATGTTCTCCAACTTAATTGAGAAAATCGACAGAGTTTGAGGCAGTTGTCTTATAAGTTTCTGTGTAACATAAAAGTAAGCAAAACGAGAGAACAGGAGGTATGAAGTGGAAGCAATGGAAGAGGAGAAAAAAAAGAGAGGGAGAATAGATGCGAATATGTCAATGAAGATGATGTTTATAAGCAACCAGAAGTCTAAGATTAACCGTTGAAGTATCACTGGACCGACCTGGTGAAAGGCTTTCTCTTCTTACTTTGCACTAGAATACCCTACCAAACAGCACAGAATGTCGTAATATTATAGTACAGCATCTTAAAGTATAAACGGCACTCTGTCAAATATGAAAATTAAGGTCATCATAGGCACGTCAACTGTAACTGTATCGAGTGATCCTTGAAGAGTTAATAAAACTGTGCTCAGGTTCGGCGAATGCTATCTATCTCTTGCACGTGGCACCGGTCTTTCAGGCATATTCAACCCTAACGGCTATCCTAACTAGCCAGGCACGCAACGCGCGGTACCGTCAGGTTCAAGACAGGTGTTCCCTCGTTCTAGCAGCTATCTATTAATCTTTAATCACTTCAGAAAGCTATCTGGCCTTTCTCAGCACTTAGCTTCCTTTAAACCCGCTCCCCGTTCCGCTCCATCACTACCAGATTCTGTATCTCGCCCCAGGCTTCCAAATATCCCCCTCCCTACCCGGTCTTTTTTTCTAGAACTGCAGAAGATCAGATGCTTTCTTCGGTGGTCACTCACAAAGGCGGCGCCAAGAGCCAGAGGTCTCATTACTGCAAGGTTTTCTCTCGTTTGACTTGCCCCCGTCTTAATCCAAATACATCAATGCTAGCTAGTATTTCAACTCCATTCTTACTACTGCTATAACTACTATGATTACTATGCAATTGTGTTAATCTGATTTTTCTGGCCTTGGTTTTTACTCATTTGTGTCCATCGATTATTCTTCGAATGTGGGCAGACCAATTGAGCTGCACCAAGCTGTTTTTTTTTTTGTGTGTTTTTTTTTATAGTCTATTCGAACTCACTATAGGGCATTCTTGGCATGTCAATGTTTGATCGAGTTCTATACCCCTAAAATTTATACCCTTATAACTGTTTTAACGCCTAAATTGTATCATCATGTCTGTATTTGTGTAGAGGTTTCATCAACAGACCAATTTCAGAAGAGGGCTTATGCTGTTCTGTTTGAAAGAACAAACTGAAAATTAATTTTAAAAAAACAAACAATATTTATATTACTCGTACAATGTCTAGATAAAAAAGACAAAATTATAAGAAAAGGACACTACTATGAGATGAGATAAAACAGAACAGATAAAAAAGACAATATAAGACAGGATGATACATTATTGTCCACACTGGCATATTTATATTATTTTCGTATTACACCAGGGTCGTTAATTGTAAATGCATAAGTCAACTTACATGTTTACACATTAATGAGAACCTGTCATTTCTTAGAAACTGCTAACTCAGCAGGTTTTTTTTTTCTTCGCTTCATTAATACGGCAATGCCCATGGCTGCTGATATCTAATATGATCACCTCGAGGAGAAAGTAACTACAGAGTCATTTCTGTACTAAAAAAAAAAGATAAATAAATAGGAAACATTGTTACCTTTACCTCTACATAGTAATTTGTTTTTCTTGTCCTAGAACTACCAATCTTTCTGTGATGTCTGTGCTAGCTTTAGTTAAAGATCAAGGGGCTGACATGGTAAACCATCTATCAACCGACGGCAGGATCTGCCCCTGAGTAAACAAAATCGGCCTGTATCGTCAAGGTGTACGTGAGCCGTGCTTTACCGGCGTGAGTCGTCTCGTGGTTCCCGCATGGCTTGTCTGTCTGTCTATACACCTTGTCTTCTTCATCCCACTTACCCTATACCTCCTGCCTCTGGGTCCCCCTCCATCACAAGAACTTTCGACACTCTGGCTAACAAGTTGCACTTTGTATTATAAGCCTTTGTCAACCTTTGCCAGGAATGAGTTATGACAGTAGCATAACAGTTTCATACACGTTTTTCAGTGTGGGATTTCTGGATTCAGACCACTTGTCGTCGAAGCAGGTAAAGATCTTTCCTCCTGTTGATGCCTTCATGTTTCTTTTTTTGTTTTTTTTTTGTTTTTTGTTTTTTTTGGGTTGTTTTCTTTTCAGTTGTTTTTAAAAATAAATTCAGAACCGCCAAAACAATGCTGTGGTGGAAAGTCACTATGTAGCGTAAATTCCTTTATTCATGTAGATGTAGCTCCGCCTGCTATTTACTTTCCATAGAAAATTGTGGTCCAGCGACTCTCTATACTTGTTCTTTTTACAATTAATTCGGTTTATCTTTTTCCTCTCATAATTTTTATTTACAATATCATTTTCCGCTTGTGTTATTTGACAGTGGAGCTGTATACTATTTCTACCTCAATTTGGGCATTTAAAAATCACAAATTGTGTGATTTTAAATTATGATAGAGTAAATTTAACTCCTTTGTTTTCTCTTTCTTTTTCTCGACATTTCGATCTATAAAATTTCTTTCTCCCCTCTCTTTAGCTCTATTAGATATTTTTGTCGATTAATCTCTGTCTCCATCATTATCTCTCCTTCTCTCTCTCTCCCTCTCGTTCTCTCCCGAATAGTCCGATCCCTCTTTCTCTCTTCTGTATTCTTTTTTTGTCTCTCTCTCTCTCTTTCCCTTTCTGTTTCTTTTATTCATTCTCCCATAAGTAGCACAACCACCTCCACATTCCGCTCATCACCGGAACAAAGACAGTCCCGTGAGTACAATTTGCTGAGAGCACGGAGCCAACAAATGCCAACATTCCTGGTGGCACTGGCAGTAACTTTGGGCTCATCTCTCTCTGACTGCCAGACACCTCGTGCCAGCGACACTTCTATCAGTAATGTCAACACCACATATAACACTCTTGTCTTTGACCTCAACACCTTAGAAATGAGCATTTTCCCTATTACTTATGTCACTTCTGTCCGGATTTTTACCACTTTTAGTATCTCTGTTATTGCAACCATAATTATACCTGCTATCACCACCACTACATCACAACTGCGGATACCACCATTGCTATTACAACTATTTCAACCGTTGTTACTACTTATACTATTATCATTATTGCTATTATTATTATTATTCCTGCATTTGCTATTACTACCATTATTGCTAGTATCTCTACTATAGCTACTTCTAGTGTTGCTACCACTGCCGTTATTACTAGTTCTGCCACTACTATTGCTAATATTGCTGCAGCTGTTCGGACTTCTGCTACTGTTATTGCCAACATTACTGCTACAAATCCACTAGGTCTACCACTGTTACAACAACTGCTACTATTACTGATAGTGCTATTTACTTCTACCACTGACAGTACTATCACAACTATCACCACTATTATTTTATATTACCCCACACCACTCCCACCATTACTATTACCATAACAATTTAACATCTACTGCTACTACTACTACCTCTATAATATCTGTTACTGCTAATGCTACATCTAATATTGTTGTTGTTGTATACTGCTGTTATTTTCTGCTGTTATCATTTCTGTTGTAACCAGTATTTTCGCTTCTAATACCACGTCTTCCTCCTCCTCCGCCTTTATTGCCTCATTTTTTAACAACATCGATATCTAGAACTAATAGTGGTACGTCTGTTACCGCTTCAGCCATTTGCTCTGGTCTGACCACTTTCTTAAGCGATATTGCATCATTAAGTATAGTAACAGAAAGACAATGTTTCAAGGCGGTGAATTAGAAAAAAAAAATTGAAAGAGAAAAAAAAAAAGAGTGAAAGAGAAAAGTAGACACCAACGTACATATCAAGCTTGCTTTAAGCACTCACATCCGAACACAAAAGAGATCAGGGACTTTCTAACATCAACAAAGCGTACAAACAGGACATCAGACACGCTGAAAGCATCATCTGACATACGGATTCTCCCCAACCTGCGGTCTGGCTCCATTTGAAACAGGCGTGAAACTCTTTCCTTCCTCATCTTTTCCCAAGCTGTTTTGTGGGCAAACACGTTAGCCGTCCTGATCGCTTCACCCTGGGCGTCCAAGACATCACTCCATACCCTCATATCCACCCCAAGTTTCTCTGGCGTTTCTTTGTGCCTCAACTCACCTGATACCACCCCCATCTCGTCTCTCACCCCTCACCTCCTAACATCGTCAGTGTGTTTAGTCGGTGTCTTTTTATGTTTGTGTTGATGGTTCAGTTTTCCATCTCTAGGTAAGAGATATGTCTGAATTGTTTATTGCAGAGGTTAATTTATCTTTACTTTATGACAGAGCCCTCTGTAATGACTGACTCGTTACATATGTATTACATAAGCAAGGTTTGCACTAGTAGAAGCAAGTGAACAAGTGAACTTGAGAATGATCTAAAATTTAGATCTGAGTACATGTACCAGAGAGATGCTGCCCCATTGCTATACAATAAATGAGCCATCGATGGTAAAATTGTGTGAGTAAAATGTGTAGGAACAAAAACAATCATAATACAGAGGCAGTTAAAACAAACAAACAAACACGTAACTATTGACAATTGAATCTAGTCTCCGAAATAATGATATGACGGAAGACAAAACCATTCTTCATAACAGTTGTAGTATAGTGATAATCAGGCATCCAGTCAGTCTGCTGTATGACCCCTGAGATTACATTGGTTGATGACAGAGCCTTATAGCCTGTTATAATGGAAATAAGATGTCCCTTTCCACCGTAACTCTGCCACTCAGTATGTACACGTCTGTTAGTGGCGTGATGATTTGTTTGCCTTAAGATCTTTAACCCCATGAGATCTTTAACTAAACAAAAGCTATCGAAATTCAGAGGAGAATTCATTCCTGGTTAAACATACGGCCAAATATTCGACTGGACGGTTTCCTTTCTCTCACATGAAAAGATTCTCTTTCGTTGGCACCTCATGAAATAGACGCTGGGAGAATTCCATCGGTTTTATGTGTTTGCTTGAGGGTTGATTGAAATAATAGTATTGTAATAAAATATACTCTGGGAGAGAAACTCGGAAGAAAGGGAATGTTATCTTTGAGATATATCGGTTGTTTTCTATAGAAAATTCTCTGATAGAAGAATTAGTTCAATGCACTCCGGTCGGAATGTACAATAAACCATATCAAAACTAGGAAAAATGGAGGTAACGATATATTGCTTTTCTCCCATCAGACCATGTAAAAAATAGACAACCACTTAGAACGAAACCCTCCAGACCTGGCAGAAATCTCCATAGATTTTTTAGTTCATGTTCACGTTATGCTCTGGTTGCCTATGTTGGCGAAAAAGAGCCAAATGTTTTAAGTCTCTGAGTCTAAGGGGACATGCAGGCCTACATGTGTTTGCATTTAAAAGTCGTCTACTCACACAGTAATATTAAGCTGAAGTTTGCAACATATCCCAATTGTAGAGATTGCCATCCAAATCTGCATGGTTATTTCTATTACTGTTTCTGTATATAACGTACTAAATAGGGTAGATTTGCTTTACTCTGACAATGTGGCTGAAAACCCTGTGCATAAACTCCTGAAAATATGTTTATATTCTAGAAAAGAATAATACTGTTTCTCTGCATTCCCCGTGATTGATGCAGAACATTTAACCACTAGCTGCCTTCTATCAATATCAGCCATCTGTTTTAAAATTCACAATCTTTAATATAGTGTCTGAATTTGGCATTCTCAAATAATTCAGTCTGTAATCGTATTCATCTGTTCTATTGTGGGCACTTCCTTTTTGATAGATTGCTCTGTCTATCAATGACCTAACTTTGAAGGATTCATCCTTTTAGAACAATTCCTGAATTTCACAGCCACATTTCTTTTAAAAAAGGTATGATATTCCTCCCATAGTTTTATTCAGCCACATATTTCAGGCTGCGCTCACCTCGATAAACGTAGCATATCACGAGAATTTGCTGAGTTCACATGGTTCCATAGCTCCTCTGTATGTTATCACAAGCAGGGCAACACCCGCCGTTATCAAGACAAGGAAGAGCCTTCTGTGTTAAGCTGAAGGCATATGTGTGTGCCTTGGTAGGTGAGCACGGGGGGTACGGCCGGGCTTTATAATTGTTTGCCTCTCTTACAGTAAGCTTAGTGTTGCTTGGATAGAATATCTGGTCTGTGTGGGTATTTTAGGAACTTCATGCAGCGAACTTCTGGACGCGTTATGGAGATAGAGATAGAGAGATAGAATTAGCGATAGACAGAGAAAGAAAAAGAGAAATAAAGCCTTGAGGAGGAAAGAGTAGGAGACAGAATACAGTGGTAGAAGAAGAAGTGAGAAAATTGCCGGAGAAAAAAGGAATTGGGAGGAAAAATAAAAATGGAGAAGGAGTTCTCCTGCAAGAAATTCTACTTTAAAGAAAAAAAAAACAAAGAAACACTCCTTACTTTCTTTATCTTTTTACGAGGATGGACAAAGATAAAATTAAAGTAGGAAGAGTGAGAGAAAGAAATAGCAAGAGAAAAAAAAGGACGGCGTAGGAAGATTGGGACAGAATCGAGAGAGATCCAAGTTCGGGAGAAGGAAATTGGGAGGAAAGGCAATTGGGGGGGGGGGGGGCGGGGGGACACAAAAAAAAATAACAAAGGGGAAGGAAAGAAGGTAAAAAAGAG
>JBCEWB010823400.1:0-16219 GCA_039654565.1 Peronia peronii
GACAACTCAGCTAGATCTACATTTTCCAATATTTTCCCCAAATTCTCGGGAAACCCGAAATCTGACTCATTTTTAAAGAATCATTAAAAAATAACTATGTGACATAATCCATTTCTGTTTTCTGTATCAGACTGTGGTCATTTAGTACTGTCATAATATGTGTTAAAATGGTTGATGTGGGACTATGAAAAGTGTGTTTATTAATTTTTGAAATTCCTCTGAAAATGCCAGTCTTCAGTGTATTCAAACTCAAAACAAGCTCAATCTTCAGTGAGTTAAAATAAACATTAGTTTGGCAATGTAAATGAAGCTACATCATTTGGCATGTCTATTTATTGCATTGTCAAGTCTACAACTGCATCATCTGCTTTAAAATAGCAGGTTGAAATGCCCTTATAACACTTTTAAATGAGGTATATATTGTTACATGGAAGGTTTTATTATATGTAAATACTCTTCTGAAGCTTTAACAAGAAAGCTTTAACATTAGTGGCATCAAAGAGACTACAGTGATAAGAATAACAAAAGCAGTAGTGATGAAGCATTTAAAATAATATAATAGCAATGTCTCCGAAGCAAATTTCAGTTTCTGGAAAGAGTCTGTGGTGTGCCAGTTTGCAACTTAAAAACTGACCTATGGCCAACATGAACAGGCTTGCTCTTTCCACTGCCAGGGTCCCATATCTTTCCTCTGTTTTTCTCTATGCTAAAACCATTGACCTTTGTCAAACTTTATGTGAACTAATGTCTTTTCTCACACTAAGGAAGGCTGAAGTTTCATCAATTTGCACCTTCTAAACTCTCTGACTGATAAAATATTTGCATGGGAAATGGAATTCATCGTCCCACCACACCCAGCTTATCGTGCAGGCATATGACATATATTTATTGTGTATTACTGAGATGTCTCACTGCTATAGATAGAAGTAGGAGATAATTAAATAGACATCTTGCTTCAATTACATAAATAAATATGCTATACAAATTTTTTTGAAGAAAAAAAAGAAGGGGGGGGGGGGAGAAATGGGGAGGCCGACAGCCAACACTTTCATGCCAGGCTCAGCACTTTGAGCTAACAGATCAAGAAGTATTCAGGGAAGAATAAAGGTTTCACTGGTCATACCTGGTGTTAACATTCTGGGGCTTTTCCATGTCACCAACCATCAAACTGCTTCAAAGAGTTTAAGTTTTCTGTGAGCAACAGTTGCAGTCACCAAATCCCAGAATTCTAAATGAAAACTCAATGGAAAAACCAGACAAGTCACATTTTCATGAAAAATGAGTTACTGCCCCGACGTTATAAAGCACACCGCTAAGATTTGTAAGCAGAACAATAATTCGGAAAAACCAGATAAGTTCTGCTAAAAAGAGAGTTTTTAAAGGGTATACAGTGAAAAACTGTAGACTTCTAAACTTTAATTTCTGTTTTTCTCCCTTTGTAGAAAATGTGATTTATCTGGTTTTTCCACTGGAGTCTTCAAATGTTTTCTATATGATTTGGATATAATCTTAGTTGTCAGAGGGCTGAATTTAGCTCAACTTCTCAATTTAATACATACTGCAACTGACAATAACAACATCTTTCTGATATAATGCTTGATTCTATGCACATTGTAGAGCAATTTATGCGTAGGTTCCTCAGTGACATCCTATGACTCCTTGATATGGATTTCTCATTCAACAAGAAAGTTTTAATCCACTTCTTCTCAAGGGCAAGTTCTATATTTTATTACTGGGTCCCGACAGCCCGTTGGAGATGAGAGGATTAGTGGGGGCACTGCCATTGCTGGGTGACATCAACGACGTCTCCATCAGCACATTCTCATCGTCATCCGACTCTGACGGTGCTGCTCTAACTTCCTTCTGCCACTGTGTGGTCAGCATGTCCACCTTATTGCGCCCCTCACGGACTTCCTGGCAATATATGAACAAGTGAGGATTTGAGTAATGTTGGCTTGTTTCATAATCACTGACTGAAGATCAATCTAATTTAACCCACCTTCGGTGAAAAGCATTCATGCACTTACCTTATGGTATGACAATGTAAAAACCCCAGTAGCATTCACATTTTTATACATGAACAACACAGGCTAAAAGTAATGCTCAAACATTTCACAATCAATAGTTGAAAACATATATCACTCAATCTGTTTTTAGGTAAAAACATTTAATAATCATAATTTTGCACTCGTGCAAGTAAAATGGATATGTATTACAAAGCATTAAAAAAAAAAAACCCAGAGACTTTCATATCACACAATTTTTATAGGGTAAAACAGGATTCCTGAGGAGAAGTGTTATTCTAACTTATACAAATTTTAAAAAACATGTAATGAAATCTTCAACTATTGCTGAATAACATATCGCAGAAGGTTATTATCTTCTCTTGACAAAAAGACTGGCTAGAATTGAAAAAATATGAAAAAAAGATTGTTTAAATCAAAATAACATAAACTCCCAAAATGATTAGCTGGCTTGACAGGTTGAAAGGCTTAAAGAAGATAACTATTTCAGAGCCAGGTCTTTGGCACTGATGAAGAATTGTTACTAAAAAGACATGAATAATCATAATAATATGGGAAAGTAGTTAACATGACAAATAGAAAAAACTAATGAGGGTCACGAAGAAAACCAACAATTTGTTGAAAACAAAATGAATCTCAGCAGAGAGAACGATGACAGCACCTGTTGTGTAAACCTCTTGGTAAAGAAAGGAATGAGGTAACGTGCATCCACTTTGATAAATCCCGTCAGGTGAGGTCTGATAACGTGCGTCTCATCCTCCTCTGTCAACTCTGACAGGTGCTCAGAGTCAATGGCATCACCCTGGAGAAACACAGCATAAGAATAAACATGAAAGAACAACAAATCTCAGACAATAATCAGGAAACATCGTGTTGGTGGCCTGGTGGTTACATGTCCTAAATGCACCATGCACTGTTGGCCTACAGACACAGGCCTTGGCAATGGTGGCAGGCAGGACTGCTGCTCATGGCACCACTTTGTTAGATCTACAGCAAAAGAGCTTTTGTTGATGCATCTGTGCAAACAAAAATAAGTGCAGATTGAGGAAATATCGCAATTTGGGTGGTGTTACAAAAACTTGAACAAAAATATGTTTAAAGGCTCAGTTTGAACTTTTTATGTTGTCAACACATGCTAAACATTTCTAGGAATTCAACTATGGTGAAAATCCAAAATCAGTAGGTAGGTCCAATATTGACTTTGAGAGCCTGTAGTTCTGTTCGAATGCCCGCAATTTTAGCCATGTTTTCATTTGGACCCACACAAATGACAATGTCAAACAGTGTCAAGTCTAAATGTTAACTTACCATTTCCTTCGTTTTGCTCATTCCTTGGAGTTTCTTCTTCTTTTTGTATTTTTTGTCTGGACTTTGTAAAAACTGTGATGTAAAAGATGAAATTTGAATCAGCAGCTAGCCATGTATTTATGTTTATAGGTAAAAGAATCATCACCATCATCAGCATCTAACAAACAAGGAATCAGATAGATAATAACTGAATATCGAGGTGACTGAACACACTATTTTATAAAAGTGAAAAAAAAATACATATCCACCTGCTAAAAGAAGATAATAAATTAAACAATTTTAATTTATCAAGAAAAGCTTGAACGTCTGGTAATCATGTAATCAATTTTGATATGAAAATTTCTTTCTTTTTTTTTTTTTTTTTTTGGCAATCAATAATTTACAAATTTCAAATTCTTGCTCTTGATAAGCGAATGGTGCATAAATTTCTAGCACAAAATCCAGACGAGATTAAAGGAGAATAAAAGATAAGTTTAATATTCACATCACATATAGCTCTAGTATCTTTCTCTACCTTGAGCAAGGGCATTGTTGATCCCCCCAAGAAGACAATGGTGAACAAGACCATGATGAGGGTGGTAGTGACCAACACATAACGTTTCTCTTCCCCAAACTCCAAATGTAAACTGAGAGCGAAAGCTACAGCACCTCGCAAACCTGTGGGAGAATATTTTATAGAGTTATATTTTACATTTATAAAACACAAGAAAGGCTCAAGTTAATACCTGAAATAGCAGCCTTTACTAAAATGCCACCATTTTTATTCATATTTTTTCAATTCAATTCTCAGACATGATGGAAAAATTCAATTACCTTTCCATATATGGAATCTCCCTACATGACAAAATTATCTCTCAAATATACATAAATAGAACACTAAATATAAATAAAATCTCTTTCCCTTCATGGCTCAATCCACTCAATGCACAAAAAAATCTGACAAGTACATTTTCCAACTTACCACTAAACCACATGATGAACTGATTCTTTCGAGTAATTTTGTGCTCCCGGAAGAAATTCATCAAGAAAGACAAAGGAAAGATATTGAAAGCTCGACCTATCAATATCAAGACCTGTTTTGGAGAATAAGAAAAAAAATGCAACAAATTCTGAAATAACACCTCAGTTCTATAATTACAAAATAATCTAATGCGCTGTAACTTTTTTTTCTTTTTTTTTTGAAATAGGCACAGAATTCCAATTACATACTCTTAAAAAATAATAATGTGCATCTCCTTCATATTCATGTTCAAATTTTAAATCGTCAGTGTAAGTCTCAGTTGTGCAAATTTCCCCACACCTTCCATTATCTTTGAATTGAAGACCTAATATATGAAATCCCTAAATAATGTTGAACCTAATAAGTAATATATGATTCAATTATGCATACAAAACATGCTGGAATGTAATGCAAAACAATCACACATAAGGAGTCCTCGGTTACTGGAACATGGTGAAAAACATATTGGCAAAATATAAAATGTAAGATAAAAAAACAATTTTTTCATAAACTCACTATACTCCAGATTGTAAAAGCTGGTTTCACATGCACTCTGAAGCTAAATATGGCCAATCCCAGATAGGCAAACACACAGGTCTCTGTGGAATAGAAATGGTGAGTAACAAATGGCATGACATACAGCGAAAATTTCCCAAAGGTATATTATTATAATGAATCAGTTTATTCCATGGTGTGTATATAGAATATATAACAATTCTTTTCCCTAGGAAGATATGACTGGATCATGATGAAACATAAAATCTGGCTCATATTCGATACCAAGAACAAGACTGCTTCATGGTATAAATCATTTCTATAACAAAACAAAACATTTTTCTTTCAAATCTTGTTTTGGAGAAACCCTTTATGACTGACAAGGAAAGTTGACATGGTAAAGTATTCCACATCATTAAGACAATTTCAAAGCGATAAAAAAAAGACAAATCATTGCAACAAGCAGTCAAAACATATACATTTCTCAAAGATGTGAAAATTACTCACTTATGCCATTTCATCAATAGTGTGAAATTTAGAATGGCCAAGAAAACTCTTCCACTACTTTCTAAACAAGAGCAGTCACACTGACTGTCTCACATTTCTTAAAAGGTCTATACAGTGGACCCTCGGGGTAGAAACAGTCCGGTTTACAAATAAATCAGTTTACGAATAAACTTTGCAAACAAATTTTACCTCGACTTACGAACAAAGATTCGGGTTAGAAGATGCCCACTACCCATAATCCCGTGGAACAAGTGCTCAGTCGAAAATTGTGCTTTGTCAACTACATATGTACATCAGCAGAAGTCTCCGACTAAGATTTTGTGTTCTTTCTTGATATGTTAGTGCTGCATGTATTTTAGCCCTAATTATTTTGGACCTAATGTATTTTTTACCCTAATTATGCCACCAAAGAAGGAAAGAAGTGTTAATGACAACAGCTGTAAGAAGCACAATCGCCTTACAGTAAAAAAAAAGAAGGGCTAAAAATGAGAATGGTGAGTGTGTAACTGATATCATTGCGGCTGAAATGGATTAATTTATTTACTCTCATTTCACTGTTTTGGTTTATGAACAATACGGTTTATGAACAAAGACCTGGAAAGGATTAAGTTCGTAAAATGTGGGTCCACTATACTACACTCAAACCCTAGCTATCAGCAGATTCACTTGAGATGAACTCAGAGGTATGGAAAAACATCCTAGTGAGTTTAACATTCACTTGTGATGAAGACAATGGGATAGAAAAACATCCTAGTGTATTCAAGTCTGACTATCAGCAGATTCACTTGTGATGAAGACAATGATATAGAAAGTCTAGTGAGTTGCACTATAAGCAGATTCACTTGTGTTGAGGACAATGGCATAAAAAAACATCCTAGTGAGTTTCACTCAAGTTCTGACTATCAGCAAATTGACTTGTGATGAAGATAAGGCACAGAAAAACATCCTCACAAGTTACCCTCGAGTCCTGACTATCAGAGAACTCACCTGCAATGAAGGCAATAGTACGGAATGTTTGCTGCACTGTGATCTGTGAGATGGGCGACAGGTTGAGATGGGTGTAGTGAGACATGACAATGCCACAAAACAGGATGGCCATAATGCCTGAAAAGAAGATGTTGTACAATAACATTAGAACATTTAACCCTTTCACTGCTGAGATTTTTTGAGTATTCATTCTGCTATCCCTCCTGTGACAAAACTGATAACTTTTCCAACATTTCAGAAGCCTACATTCTTAGCATTATTGGGTGTTAGTGGTACCACTCCGACTAAGATTGAGTCACCGGGTCTTGGTAATTTGAAATGATGTCAAAATCTTCTAATGGACATGTCCCTGGCAGGCAAAGGGTTAGAAATTCAACTATAAGTTATCGTTGGCCTTTTCTTTCCTTGTGCTACACTAATTAGTGAATGTGATACAAATTCAGAAGTAAAATAACCAGATCTTGTTCATTACCGTTTTGTGCCAAACAGTGGCATACCTAACTGTAAATTAATTTTTTTTTAACCGACTATCAATCTGTCACTGACAGTACAGTATGGAATTGGTTCCCTTCTGCCTTTCCAATGCCAATTCACGAGCAAATACACTGCTCATAAAGTATCAATGCGTACAGACATGAAGCAACCCTGGATGATTTCAAATTATCGACTGGCATTGAGAGGAATCACACTTGCAGTCTTGCCTTCAATTCTTTCTGTGTTTTATTTCTGACCTTCTATTGTTTACTATTTTTCTTTTACAAAACACCATCAATGGAAAGTGCCTTCTCTCTGGACTTGTCACATTTCAAGTCTGTATTGCAAATCAAGTCCGTCCTTCATTCACATGTTCAAATCATTGCTCCCTTGATCCCAAAACTACCACAACTCTTTTTTCACCCCTCTCAGGTCATGTACACTCTCCAGATGACAAAAAGCAAATAATGTCTTGATGGACATCACACAACTAAAAAAAAAAAAAAAAAAAGCATAAGGCAAGAGGAAAAAAATGCAATGAACGGAACACAAGGAGACAATGGCATTTTTGTTTCTGTAGGACTTCAAGACTGATTTAAAATAAAAAAAACACACACAAGAGAGGAAATTCCTCTCCTGAAAAAAAAAAAAAAAAAAAAAGATTAGAGAGAGAATTTGATGACCATGATCTGTGTGCATGTCATACTGCATTAGACGACATTTTAAAGGATGGAAACAGCAACAGCCAAGAAGGAAATAATGGAGAGATTCCTGTGTGGACCCACAAGAAGACTGAGCTGAGCTTACCTGACAGGTGGATTCCTTCAGCCAGAGCATAGGGCAGGTAAGAGAAACAGAAGACCATGCCCACTTCCAGGGATGGTGTCTTGTGCAGGTCTATAAATTTGGTGAGCTGAGAGAGAAACAAATTTAAAAAAGTGGTAAAATTCTCACCTGAAGAATGCCTGTCATTGCAAAAGTAATGATGTAGAATAAGACACCATAAACTTTACTAGTTCATGATAGGACATTTATCTTAGAAAACTTTTATAGCCCAGGTCACAAACTATCTCTCTTCCTGTTTTTTCTAACAAGAATCTCATTAATGACATATTATTAATATTTAAAATGGTAATAGTAGTCACATCAGCTGAAATGATAATTTAGCATCAGTGAGGGCAAACACACAGCATTCTTACCACTGCACTGAGAAGACCAAAGCCAACGCCGATAGCAGCTGAGGCAAAGAACATGAGGCAAAATCTGCCAACGGCCTGGAAAAATGCCACTGTGCCACTTGTGATGACTGTTTTAGGCAGGGCAAACTCCAGCAAAGTTCTGCACATGGAAATATTGGAAATATACAGTTAATATGCTCCAAGACCATTACAATCAGGAGACTCACTGCTTCTCATCAGTGCTTGGTAAAACATGCAATGGTAACTTGTTCATACACGAACTTGATGACATAAAATTTTCTTTAAATCTCATTTCCTAACATAAATAACAATTTTATTAACGACAACATAATTACAATTTGCCCCACTTTTATTTCCTTCTAGATTTCGATACCTTAATATTTTTAAAGTCAAACCCACATGCACTTTCATTTAATTTCCTGAATCAAAACTCATAGCACTGAAGGAATGTGTATGCTCAGGGGTAATAAAATTTATAACATTATGATGTGCTGTTGAAAGAAAATTATCACTGGGGAAGCCAGTCTGAAATTTGGATCTTCAGGTTTGTGAAGAATAAAACATGATTTATATTCAAGATGAATAAGTCATAGACACATGGTAAACCTACGTGGTAAGTACAATGGAGACGGCATCATTCAGCATGGACTCTCCAAAAACCAACATGTACAGAATGGGATCAGCATCCAGAGCTTGGAATATAGCCAGGGTGGCCACAGGGTCTACGGCTGAGACCAGGGAACCAAAGGCAAAACTTTCCACCACATTCAGCTCATATGCAACACCAGCCTGACAAACAAAGCAAAAAAAAATGTTCACAATTACGTGCTTTCTTGGTTTTATAGAGAAAAAAGCCAATTATAACCAGTGGTGAGTTTAGGATATCTGCAACTACTCTATTGACACAAAATGTTAAGAACTGGTTAAAAAAAGGTAATAAATCCGAATTCATACTAATATGCAGATGCCGTATTGCACATTTTCTTTTCTGAAGGGAACGATACTTTTAAGAAATCTTTGACATCGACAGTTCCATGTGAATCTGAGAAAAAGAACCAACTAGGGTCTGGGAATGACAGAAATGAAATGTCAAAATGCTTATGAACAGCAGCAAATGTTGAACAGTAATGGGTTTCTCATTATCTGCCAATTCCCACAACTTTAATTCTTTTGCCTTTGCCAAGTTCAGCATCACTCAGAAATACTATGTGCTTACCTGTCCCAACAAATAGACTCCTCCACCAACCACCACGGCTGAGATGACCGTGCCAAAGACAGCAAACACTAATATGGAGCCGATGTTGTGAAAAAAGTTGCCCTGGAATTAAACAAAAATAAAACAAGAAAATATGGGAAAAAAAATACACACATACACACATGAGAACAGGGTCAAACACTGCCTTATGCACCTTTCTTCTCTCTGTATTTATAATATCAAAATGCTAGGAAAAATATCAGCAACAGCAAAAATATACCCCATTACATATCAAATGTACAGGGATTTCTGTTTTGTGACAGAGAATTTCATGAGAAAAATTCCCTAATGGGATGAATTATCAACAAAGAAAGCAATGCCTGAGACAAATATTGCAGGACCTCTATTACCTCATTGCTGATTAGCATTTATTTCCAAATGCCGATATCAGATCTATTCCTGTTCAATTTACATTAGTTGTACATCTCTCTGAACTATTAACTGAAAAACTCATTCCCTGCTGACCTAACAACTCTCCAACCAGTAAGTCGACATATTTATCCATCGGTCAATTTATTTTGTGTGACCAAAATAAAATCTAAGAAACAAAATAAGCACATATTACACAACAGTGAAAATATCAAAGATTATAATGGAGCCCATGATAAGTATTCTGTGGTAGGAAGAAATGAAATGGTATTACCTTGTGCAAGTTGTAACCCCCTTCAAATATAATGGGTGGGAGAAGCACAATGAAGAAAATGGTGGGAGAAAAGGCTTCTTCAGTCTGAAATACAATCAAAAAGTAAATGGATCATTCCTTTTCTAAAAGAAAGTTCACAAAAGAAAACAACTATCTAATTATATTATCCTGGACCCCTTAGTAACCAAAGAAAGATCTTGTAATGATAATGTCTTCCTTTTTTATATGTTTTTTAGTTTCATGGCACTATGGAAATTCTATATGTGCAGCGGGCACAAAGAACATAATGATTTCATACATTGAGTCCAGTTCTTTAGATGTCTGGACTTCAATGCAATGGATATGACTGCAAAGAAAAAACTTCAGTCTTTATCACTTCTGAGATTCCATAAAAATACCCTAACCACAAAACTAAAAAACCTGTTCCAGATGACCATCATTTAAATCAAAGTTCATAAATAATGGAAGTAATATAATAATAGGAATAATCAAAAGGACTGTCTCATCTACTACAAGCTAAAAAAGTACAAATTCAGTTATTGAATTTCCAATTACCTACCCCTAACATTGTAAAAACTGATTTTGGGCAATGTGGAAATCCTTTATGGTTTTCTTTCCCCAAAACTGAAATGTATATAAATAAGCTAATGGCTTCCCTTACCTGAAATAAACTCAATGTTAATATCTCTACAGAGTAATTAAATACCAAAATAAGAACACTTACAAATGCACACACACTAAAAAAAATTTGATACAGGACATATCTATCTATCGCACCTTCCAATTTTCTCCAAACCACTTCAGTAAGAGTCCTATAAAAGCACCTGTGGTAAAAAAAAAAAAAAAATACAAATGTTTGACACTCTTCAAAATTAAATGGTGACAGATGAATGAAAATAGACATTTTTGTTGCCTCTTTTTTGTAATAAGCATTTACATGGTATAATTTACTTTTTGGGTGACTTTTTTTTCCATTCAATACTTAAAAACACATTTTGATAGGTAAAACTGCACACGAAAATTTACATTTATTTGTAAGATCACCATAGTACAGTTAATGTTTCAACATTGTCTTTCAATTTTTTTTAAAAGTTTGCCTCTGAATAATTTGCTACTCAGCATGCTATGGTTTATATAATTATGTTGTAGTATATATGTGTAAATACTCCGGTTTCTGATGATTCCCATCTGAGGATCTTATGTCAAAGAAAGACTGAGAGAAATGAAAAGACAGAAAGTACAAAAAAAAATTACTGAATGAAACAAAATTTTAGAGATGTAACTTTCATCTAGCAATATAATCAAAGAAAGACATGTCATATATTCTTCAATCACTCAGTGCATCAGTTTTAAGACTTATATCCACCATCCAGTGTCAGCAACTGGAAATACCAGATTAAGACTAGTTTTCAAATAATCTGCCCTGCTAATAAAACAGTCCTTAGCTGTTGACATAAGATGATCTGGGAACCCCATGTTTACTTAGTATGAGACACAATCTGGCAGTCCCCAAGTTTATTTATTTTATTTGTGACAAATTGGGTAACCCACTGCAGCCCAGAGCAACAAATCTGATACAAAATGACTGGGGTTGTTTTTTTTCAGCCAACTAATTTACTTCAATTGTCCAAGTACAAAAGGTATATTACAAGCACAGTAAAGAAAGAATAATACACTTTTGCTCCCGCTACTTGAGATAAGTGAAATAAAAAAAATAAGAAAAAATTATCAGGGTGAGAAAAAAATTTTCATCATATAGTGAATTTTTCAGAATTTCATGATTTTCAGATTTCAAGAGACAGGAGAAAAAATATTTTTGTTCCTTCTTTACAATACTAGTCTTCTACCTCCTCTACCTGACATAATTTAGCTGACAGTCAAAATGGCTCATTGGGGATGACCTTAAAATCTGAAAGCTAAGAATACATTTTTTCCTTCACCTGAAAAATACTCTTAAAACACAGACTTCTATTGTAGAACAATATAGAATTAGCACAAAAAGGCATAACTGTAAATTTATGGAGGTGACCCTGTCTTAGAGTTGTACCATCACGTTATTTTAAAATCTGTCTCATACAGAGTTAGTTTTTTTTTAGTTCCGGCTAGGAAATGAGCAGAGTACGGAATGGATTAAATAAAAATTGTGTTTTTGTGGGTACTGGTTACTAACCAATCAGAACAATAGCAATACTATCAGGCAGGTAGTGGAACTTGGTCAGAATGAGAAGATGGACAACCAGAATGGAGATGGCTGAAATAAAGAAACAGATGGATAGTTTCATCACATATATAACTGGGCACCTGGCAAATTTGAACTCAGAAGCTGTTTGATCCTTTAGTTTCTTGAGCCTAAGATTTTTTTTTCCAAGATTTTATCGATAGAATACATGGGAAAGAGTGACTAGAGATTGAAAGGAAGAAAGGAAGAAAGAAAGAGAGAAAGAAAGAAAAATGGAAAGAAAGAAAAACAGTAAGAAAGAAAGAAAGACAGAAGAAAAGAAAGACAGAGAGAAAGACAGAAAGAATAAAAGAAAGAAAGAAAGAAAGAAACAAACAAACAAACAAAGAAAAAAAGAATAAAAGAAAGAAAGAAAGATTCATCATCAGTCCCATAAAAAGATTATCCATATCTAGATAAAAAAAAAACAACAAGTTATAAACAAGCATTTGAAAAAAAAAACTCAGAAGATAGTGTATTAATAAATTCCATTCCAAAAAAAATGCCCTTCAATGTGCAATCACCAAACTATGCAATTTCAAGTGAATAAGTGATACATGGACACTTTCACCATAACTATTCGAGATAGCCACCCTCAGGAGGTTGAAAGGCTTACAAAAACCTTAACAACTAATAGTTTCAAGATTTCTAAGCCTCTTTAATAAATCAAATCCAAGAAGTACAAAGGAATCATAGTTCTACATAATGGACAGCTTTGTGACAGAAACACCCTTCGAAAAATTTAACTGTCGAGATAACCTTCACCAGGAGGTTGAAAGACGTATATACAATGTAACTAAAAATTTACCGACAGTATATAAAGACTTTAGAAATTGGTCATAATGTGCTATTGCAAACCACTGAAGGAAATGTGATAGATAAATGTTCCTTTCATAACTTCTCACAAAATACAAATACTGATGGCTCTTCACAGGTAAATTTTTATGCCTTCATGATAATTTTACTTCCTCTTTTCTTTTCAAAAAGAAGCCTGATTATTTTATTTTGACATCAGCGTGATCTGGTACTGTTTGTGAACCACAATAACTCAGTGATCACTTACCCACTACCAGCAAAATGAAAAAGATAGTCAGACTACTATGGTGTTCTTCCTCTGCTGCACCGGGTGGTGGTAGTTCTGGCTTCTCCTCCTCCGCTGGCTTTGGACTTAGGGTTGTTGTAGTTATCTCCTCCTTCTTGTCTAAATCCGTTCCATTGACAGACGTCTGGTTGTCATGGCTACGCAAGTAAACAAGAAATAAGTAGAAGATGATGGCACTGACTGAATATTGCACTTTTTTCTCAGGGGGTAGTCGGGAAACATTCCTCATACACTTTCTGTACCATCGGGAGTTCAATGTTATTGTTATCAAATGTAACAGCATTGTTCCAGAGTAAATCCTTCATCCACAATCCACAATTACCACAAATATTTACAGACATATCATTTAGCGATAGACAAAACCGGTGAGGGATTTATTAAAATCAACAGTCTAAATTTGTCACTTTGAGATTTTTTCCATGAGAAATTCATGGAGTGAAAATGAAGCAGCCGACAGGGCTGTCTATTTGATTCCATCTTCAGAAAGTGCACAATACCAACTGTCTTTGGGAATGTTGGCAATATCCTAAAAATCAGTTAAGCCACTGAGACCAACTTGTCTTACAGTTAAAACAAAACGGCAAACACATATAAACTTTCCAAGAAGGAACTGAAAGTGAGAATCCCCCTTCACACAATGATGAATAAGGACCACATCAAAATGCATGCTGTTATTTTCAGATGATTTTATCCAGAATTCACAAAGATCTCAGACATACCTTGCATAATCAAGAAATTTTGCCATTTTCTATTTTTCTCTTTACAACTGATAAGATGAACAAATGAATAAATGAACAGACAAAGAGACTCAAACATGAAAAGACAAAATAGCAGACAGATGTTTTTTTTATGTAGATAAGGCAACTCCTGCATTATACGTCAAGTGGTGGGTCACTTGTGAAGATAGTTCAATTTCACCAGTAAATGCAGTACTAACAGCGTTATCATTGTGATCTGATGTAAAATTTGTCCAGAAAAATGACAAGCGACCCACTGAGATCCATGGCTTTCATACATTTAATCTCTACATAGGCGCATTTTTACATGCTACATTCCTGTCAGAATAAATCACTACATATATCACTCAAACTTTCTTTTTCTTTTTTTTCTCTCTGTTATATTTCCTAGATCTGAATATCTTTTAACATTTCGTTGCATTGCTTTATATCTCTAGCTCTCAACAACGTATTTTTCTTTACAAAAGCTGTTTCTGTCACATTATCATTTTTTTGTTTTTTGTTTTTTTGTTTTGGGGGGGGGGGGTGTCAAACTTAAGGGCATCTTTTCTTGTCTTCCAGTGAAACTTTAACACCAAAATCCTTTTCACTCATAAGTGTATTGTGGATATGCATGCACATCTGGCCAGGTCTGTGCAAATATCACTAAAATTACAGAGCCATCACACTGTCATATTGATTTCATGTTATCATTATAAAGGTGTCATAGATACGCAAATCTCAATGCCAAGCAACCATAACTTTTTCAATAACTCCTGTCCATAAACTACAAATGGTTTTCCATTAAGGGTAAGAGCACTGCATCTCCATAATGATTATTTATCACACACGATTAATTGCCATGACTTGTGATCAGATAAAAACTAAAGAAAGCCAGCGATAAGAATAAATAACAAGCTTACGTCCTATCATAATAGAACAACAACAAAAAAGTAAACCGAAAGCCACACCTATATGGTGAAATAAGACCTAGTATGTGTAATGCAAACTTAGCCATTACTTTCTTTAGAGGGGCAAAATATTGCTTTCATTTCATGTCAATTGAGTTCACCAATATTTTGGGAAATTCCCCTGCCTCATAACCTTTATCTTGCCTTGGGCTGCAAGTTTGCCTCACTAATTGGCTTGACCCTGTTGCAGTGGGTAGGAAATTTATGACTAAACATTTTCGCCATGAGTGACAGACTGATAGCTAATTGAACTTCGATGTCCTCCAAGCAATAATAGCAGTAAGTAGTGTGTTAATGATTTAATGACTTGGAAACTTCTGACGTACTTGAGTACTTGCGTAGGGTTTTTCCCGAAATCTTTCAACTATTGTTGCTTCTGCCCCTGCGCATTTCTTCTTAATTAAAAGTAGCAGGTAAATTTCCATACTATTATGTTATATTATTGCTGGTGTAAACACATTCTCTAATGGTCCAGTTAGTGGCTAGTACAGTGTGTGGTATATACAGGTAAGAGTTCATGCGGTTTTCTGTCAATGGATTGTCCTTCTGAACAACACTGCGCAGCTACCTGCAAAAGCTTGAATGAATCGAATCTACAGCCGGACACATTTACTAGGTCTTTTCCCACAGTTACAGCAAAGGTTGAAATATCGATCTGCTTTCTCCTTCTCTCTCTCTCTCCTTTCTCTGCCCTCTCCTCCTGCCCCACCCCCTTTCCCTTCTCCCCTTTAGCCTTAGATCCCCCTTACCCTGTCAACAGCTGGGTAAGCGTGCAATCAGCATAAGCCATTGTACAAAGAAACAAACATACAAACAAAATATGGCTGCAAATAAAATTACGGTGAAAAGAAGGAGCCTTCGTTTTATATAGAGCAGTGATTTTCAGATTCTGTGCCGCTGCATACGAATGTGCCGTGAGAGTGAGAGACTACCGGAGGAGGGGAGGGGGGCTACATGCTGTATGAAGCTACATAGTGTCATTTTGTAGCATTTTGTTTGTTGTTGTTGTTGGTGGTGGTGGTGGTGGTGGTATATCGCAGGATTTTTCTAGATTTGAAAAATGTGCTGTGGCTCAAAAAAGGCTGAAAAAACAGTGAAACCCTCCAATCTGACGACGAAGCTATTTCTATCAGCTGTTCACGCCCTGTGCTACTGCACAGAGACAAAGCTGCTCTCCTATAAATGCTGTCCTAAGATTGGGTTCCTGATATAATATTATATTATATGCATACAAAATAAATGTTATCAATTTTACCTTTTAACAATTTGAAAATTTTAAAAACATAATGTCCGCCCGAACCAGACAGAGCCGTAGTTCTG
>JBCEWB010823511.1:0-16217 GCA_039654565.1 Peronia peronii
AAAAAAAAAAAAAAAAAAAAAAAAAAAAAAAAAAAAAAAAAAAAAAAAAAACCCCCCCCCCCCCCCCCCCCCCCCCCAAAAAAAAAACCTCTATGAGAATCAATTACTTGAAAAAAGAATTATATATTTAAACATGACCAAGAAATGCTATTCACCTGTGCTAACTTGCAAAAGGTAATAAGTGAAAACAACAAGAACAACAAAGATTATTGTAAAAGTTATATTTTTTTTAAGCGCTATCTCATTTCGTTTTACATGTGGCAGTTAGCTTAATGGAGACTTGACTCCCAACATTACATAACATCACTGCATTAGCAGAGAAAAGGGATTATTGACGTCATAATACCTATAGTCATATATAAAAGGACACTTGTACAAAAAATGAGCAAATCCGGAGTGCTCCACCAATCATTCATATAAGCATATTGGAGAAGCATCTTCAATGTAATGTTGAGAACAGTAAAGGTAAAATAAAACCCAGGCTGTGACAAAATATTTGAAGGCAATACTTAGTGTGTCTAGAGTTATAGGGAAAAGTAATAATCTAGACAATTTAAAAGTAAAAATATTCTGTTTTATTTTGTATATATACATTAAAATTTGCTTCAATCATGGATATTCATTTTCATCTGTGAAACCAGATGTAAATGAAACCAAACAAGGGGATGAAGTTTAGTTTTCCATAAATAAAACTGAGCAGAGAAAGAAAATCATACATTATGTTACTCAAGCATATTGGTTTTGTTATTTTAAATTACATGCACTACTGTTCAGTACTAATTTACACTTATATGTTCCACATATGCAGAACTATACGGTATACAAAAAATGATGCTATAGGACACTCTTTAAAACAAAAAGCAAGAATTGCTACAAATAAATATGTAAAAAAAAAAAGCATCATATATGTGATCATTGTTTTTGATGTCATGCCTTTGCTTGTGCTGGAGTCATTGACAGTTAATTTATTTGTTGTTTGAGTTTCCAGACAACATTTTACATCTGTTGAAGCACTTCATAACCTCAAGATTTCATAGAGTAACCTGTACTGTGCCTGAAAAAAATATAACAAAAAGTGACTTCTTGGTTAAAACATATCGGGACAAATCGCATCCTGTAGTCGCACTAGCTCATTTTCTTTATTTACTCATTTTATTGTACATAACAAATGATAGATCTTACATTGTTGATCATAAGGCAGTGGCAAGTAAATGCCTTTATTGGGACAAGCAAAACAGTCTTGTAATAACTGCTTACTGACCCTATTATTAGGACATTCTCCCAGATATTGTTTGGCCTGTCTTGCATTGACAGAGAGGTCTATTTGTGGAGTCATCCACACCGGCGAGCTTTACTTAATATTTATAAGAAGATTTCTTTGTTTAACTCACCAAAGTGGAGATAACTGGATGTCTAATTGCTTTGATAGCACCAACGACTTGGGGCACCATTAGACAATGGTCATTCTTCATTTTATCAAGCAACAGTGACACCACACACATCAACCCACTGTGATCAGTGCCATTTCTGAGGGAAAATATTATATTATCAGTTAAACTGTTAGCCTTCAAGACTACAACATATTACAATTTTGAAAAGATACGATGCATATGTAATATCATGTACGTTATTGTTTCTTAAGTCAGGCAAGACATTCCATAAGCTCATTTCAAAAACATCATGATGCTTAACATCTTTTATTGTATATCTATATTTTTTATCTTCATGAGTAATTGTATCAGTGGAATAGCAGGTATTAGGCAAAACCTACTTGCACATGTACACAATTCGTTCACATCCAGCTGGTTTGTATGACTCGATCTCTTTGGCCAGCATCAATACCTTTACAGCGTCCTGAGAAGTCACTTTACATTTCAGATGTGTAACAAAGTGAGCTTCAGTCTGTTGGCAAAAAATAGCCATACTTGTTTTAGAGAATTTTACGCATCAGGAACTCGAGCCAGTTATTTCTTTTTTTTATTTTTAGATAAAAGCACATAAGAATAATGGAAAAAAGACTTGATGATACATTGTCTAAAGGGAAATACATGTATGACACAATAAGCATACAAAAACAGAACACAACTTATGAGCAAGGAAAGAGGAAAAAAGAAAAAAAAAAGAGAAAAGTGTCATATTTTCCCCTTAAATGACAACTTCTTCCTTCAAACAGCTCAACATTTACAGAAAAATGCCTTTCTAAACTTGGCAACATAAATACCGCCTTGTGCTGAAATCATGTCATTGAAACACACAATATCATGAAATCCAAGGATTCACAAGAGACTTACATTGTTAGAAGATGATTCTTTGGTTGCAGTGATCTGCAGTCTCATTTCCTCTAACTGGTCTCTTCTGATGATAGGTCCAGCTTCGACATCAAAAGAAGAATATTTTGTTCCTTTGCCTTCAGAATCAGGGAGATATTCGCATGTTGCCTGCAAAAGGTTAATGAGTATGTGTTATAAAATAACAAGATCCATGATAGCAGATTTAAAGAAAAAAGGACTTTGACTTTATTGATAATGAATCCTTTATAAAAAAGCTTATTTTTCAATAATAGACCATATTTGCCCTATCTACGATAACATTTTAATGCTAAGAGGTACTACAAAGGGTTTCTTTGAAAGTTACAATACATAAGTTATCTTTATTCTACATTTATATCCTTGGTCATACATTGATGTTTGAGTAAGACAGACAACAGATATGCTAAGGGAAATGCAGATTAAAAAATGTATTTTACATCATGGGAATCACGGAAGGAAATAAAACTTTTGATTACCAACATTCAACAAATGGTCATATCCAATATTTATGGACACCTTGATCATTGGGAGGTATGGCATTTAAAAAAAAACAAAAAACTATTATACACATTGCAACCCCTGATCCAAATCCAAATCCAAATCCATCTATATAATTTAAACTAAAAGAAAGAAATTGTGGAGAATGTAGGCCACTGTTAGTCTAAATCTAGAATCAGATGTCACCCTCAGTTACGTCAGTTTATGATAATGAAAAACAACAATAATATAAGGCAGAAAAGAAAAACGAAAACGAAAAAAGAAAAATACAGGCACACGCATGCATACATGTCTGCACGTGCACACAACTCGCCAATAGCACCAATTGGCCATATTCCATAAAATCAAATTAATCTATAAATTACCGTAAACTTCAGTGCCAACATACCTCATGGTTGCCTAGATCGTCTTCAGTGAAAGCAACAATGAGAGAGACATTGTGCTGTGTGACTAGATCCCAGAAGTCAGTCACAGTTGATGGTGAAGGTAACTGCATCAGAATGAACTGATCTCGCCTTGTGAAACCCTGGTACAAATGTTAAAATGTTAACTAGTAGCAATATTGCCCTAACATTACAAGCATCATCACAGTCCGATTTTTTTTTTATTGCACTGACCACAGAATACGATAACGTTGCCCAATTGTTCACAATCTAATGTCAGTCACCACATATCCACGTTTTATGCTGATGTTCTGGATTCGTGGAAACGAGCGAAATAGTTACAGCGGGCTGTTGCAGACTGAATAACTTGGTAAAACAAATTATGTTTCTCAAATATTTCTAGTGCTGCTTTGAGATAAATAGCTGGCTATGGACAAGAGCCAGCGTTAGTAAAGTTAAAAGTTCATAGGAACTCAATTAAATAAATCTTCAGACTGCCATTTTTTTTTGTGAGGCCAATGTCTATGCTTCAAAACCTCTATAAGAGAGTAAGCATCACTAACATCATCACCACTATTATCAAACAACAAAATAACAGTGCACATAACAGTAGATGTGTTATTACCGTTCTTATCGTATGACATAAATCGGTATTTGTTACCTTGCATTTGTTTCCCGGTATTTACGGGCCATTGTATAGCGTAACCCCCAGTTCAGACCATACCCCGGATTAAAGGGGCCTAAGATAGATTATACTCCAGACAGTATAGATGAGACCAACTCATACTCCGTGATATGATGTCAGCAGGGTAAAATGATATACACAAGAATTACTTAATAAAACATATTCTCAATTTTCAGTCCTTTATCGGAGACTCAACTTGTCATATAGGCCTAAGTTAAGTGGGAAAGTTAACCGAAACTCTGAACATATAGACCTTTACTTGTCTTATTTCAGCTAGGAAATCACAATTGGCAAAGACATTAATTCACAAAGATAAACAAACTAGTACACACTTCTCAGTAGTAAACCTGTTTACACATTAAAGTAAAAATACAATCCCCCAAAACAACATAACATTAATGTAATATAGACTTGACTATTCCGAATATGATAAAAGTCATGAAACTTCAACTTCTAAGACCAGGAAGTCCTCTCTACAATGCAATTTACAAAGTTAAACACCGAAGACAATATCAGAACGTTTATGCTTATTTTTAGAGACAAGGTGCCAATTTGATTGTTGACCGAAGGCTGAAGGTTCGGGAGGGGATCAGCCAGCTCATGGAATCACCGATTTGCATGTAGCGTTTGATGTCACAGTTTAACAGATTCTCTGTGGCCATGACCTCTGCATCCTTTGCTCAGACCCCATCAAGAAAGATTCCAAAGGTGTTTACATATATTCATCCACACCTTGATTCAAGCTGTCCTATGGTTTTTCTGTCGAATTAAACTACAGTGGAGTCCAAATAATTCAAACTCTGCTAAATCGAATTTCTGCTTAATTCAAATAATCCTGGAAGCTAGGCTTTTTCCCTTCATTATCCTCAGTAAAAATAATCTTCGTAATTCGAACTGGGTTTGCCACGCTTCTCATAATTCGAATTCGGAAATTTGAAGTTTTCACTGCACTGACGTGAAAATCCGAAATTTACTTGTTGAATGGTCTTTGTTGTTTCACCCAACCATTCTGCACCACCCCAGTCTTCCCCGAAACACGCATTGACATCTAGATCTACCACTGTTTCAATAAAGAACGATGCACTATCAATCGATACATGACGCCATCCCACCGCGTGTTACATGCAAAGGACAGCCATGAATCAACAGTATGACCAAACAATGGGTAGGCCTAACAATAGCTCCATGGGCCAACTACACCTGACACTAGTGACAGCAAGATGGTAGATTTCGGTACACATGTAATAAATGCGCTCCCTCTTTCTCAGTCCATTGCTGCTGTCTTCGACTAGATCTAGCAGGAGGCTAGTGAAACACATCAGTGACTGTCAACTCTTATTGAAACAATGCCATCATACCGATCAACAAGCTAGATCTACATTGTAATTTGTAGATCTAGATTTACACTTTGCGTTCTTTAGATCTGATACAGATCGCTTTCAATTGAAATATCAAGACCCAACCCGTTGAAGAGAAACTCACTATATATCTAGCGATGAAAATAAAACTGTTGACCAGAAACACAAACTAAAGAACTAGATCTAGATCTAGCTAAACTTTAGAGCAAGCCAAAAGTTTAGTAGTTTTAACATCAAGGGAAGTAACTATGTAATAGTTGCACATGTAGTTATTTCATTTGACAATAATGTAATTCGAACTTGCTTAAATCGAAGTCAATTCTTTTTCCCTTCCACTTCGAATTAAGAGGATTCTACTATAGATTAGGGGATAACTTTACTTCAGAGGAGAGTTGCCTACTAATCCTGAAAAGATGTAGCTGATAACCAGGAAGCTTTAATGTGTCTTTTGCTTGGGACTGTTATTGTAAATATTAGAGAAGAAATGTACCAGAAAATTCAATCAGAACTCTTTTTTAGAAAGATATTTCCTGGCCTGGAGAAATTAAATCTGGCCTAGGCTATTTCACACCGCGTCACACCGAGGGTATAATTTTGCTTAAGAAAGGTTATCCCCCAGGATGTTCTCTGGCCTGGGGAAAAAACACGCAAGAAGTTAGTCTGGGAAGGTGTTAATTTGGCTTGCTTACCCGTGATTACTTCCTTTTTTTAGCAAGATGTCAATAAGTTTCTTTGTATTTTCGTCCCAAAATGCCTTTCCCATAGATAGCCGACATAACTGCAAAATTATAGATTCACTGTCAAACTATTTAAATGGTGACTTTCTTGTCTGAGGTACAAGGTACAATATGTTATAACACACAGATTCCCCAGAAAGCCTCTAAACATAATTTGTAAATAACCTGAAATTCAGAAATGCTCTCATTAGGATTTTTCTTACCGGTACAAAAACAGCATCTATGTAGCCTTCACAGTTTTCCTTTCCCGCTTTCAATCTCAACTTGCAGGGTTCCACTAAAAGAAAGAATTGATTTACATTAGTAATACATATTAAATTTATACAAGTTAATGAACCATCAAATTACTGACCACATTTTTGTCCCTCACTTTCCAAAGAGAAACAAATTAAATAATAAAAAGAGACATTGACAATCACTTAGAAAACATTTTGTTGACACCTGGTCTTGTTATGTTTTAAATAAGAAGGTAATGAAAAAAGGAGGCACTATGCCAATGTGATTGCATTTTCATAAAAATATAAATAAATGAATTATAAAAATGAAGGGAAAAACATCAGCAATTCTGGTTGTTCCGTGTCGGAATGAGGAATGAAATAGCAATTAAATAAACTAAACCATACACATAAAGATATAAATGTATTGGACAGTGTCCTTGAAAAAGAGTCACACAGCAGCATCCAAAATTAAAAAAGTTAAATTCTAGAAAAAATGCTGAACAGTAGTACAAAAGAATTATTCAGTCATATCGAGCTCTAGCACATTTTGTCAGAGGAAAACTAACGCAGAATGAGAGATAACAGAAACAACAAGAAGTAAAGAATAAAAAGAACTATTTATCAGAAAACTATGATAAAAAGAAAAAAAGTACGATACAATATAAACAAATGTTTATTCATTATTTATTTATCTAACTTATTTATTTATCAATTTATTTATTATCTAAGAATTTATCAGTGCATGTAAGTTGAACAGCTGAGAGACTTTACTGTGCAGATTATCTGACAGATCAGATTTTCCAGTATCAACCATAACGTTCTGATATGTTTCCTGAGACTCTGTAGTGGATTCAGACTGCATGATGTCCCTCTGAAAATGTTCACATACTAGGCAGAGCTCCTGCAGAGAACAACAAATATATATATATATAATCCCCAATATTCTAATGCACAAAACTGAAAATAAAAATTCACTGCTAGAAGTGTAAGAAGTCAAGATCTAAGTGACCTATGCTACTCTTGAAAGTTCTATCAAAACAGTTTTATCCAATGTTAACAGGAAGCAATATTGGATATGAAAATGAAATTCCACATTTGTTTATTCATTGTTTACTGCCGAAGAAACTTCAGAGCAAATCATTCATACATAAAGCTATCTCATTAAAACAATAGCTCTTTCACTTAATATGTTTAACTCAGACCAAGATACAAAATCTAACATCATCTCTGTATTTGACATAGCTACTATGTCTGACAGATTATTGTTTATCGGCTGTCATGTTAGACATACTTTTTTTATATAGCTAACTGAACAACTTATGAATTCCTTACACTTAACAATATATACTTCGCCATCGGGTATTTAGAGGAGTAAGAGGGTATAGCCATGTAGAACTTAGCAATACTTTATCCCCAATTTGAAAACAAAAAAAATTCGTTCAACTTCAAAAATGTCACTACAGCAGCTTTACTCAGTCCAATTAAACAAAGGAGGCTATTGCAAAATAAATGATTGCAAATCCTGATAATAAACAATATGTTGGACCGAAATGTACTCTGAATTCCTTTTCCAGCCTGCTTTGCCCCGCTCGTGATGTCTTCTCCAGAAGTGCCATCCTCTCATGTATGTTTGTGGCTGTTACTGTTGTTCCCATGCACACTAAGGCTGCCTGGACTGTCTTGTGTAGGAATTCATATTGCTCCTTTGAGACACAAATAACATAAAATACAGGTAATGAGTTAAATGTAACCAAAGCAGAATTTGATAACCTAAGGAAAAGAATAATCAGAGGAATGTATACCAATAGTTAATTTTATCAACAAGCACTAGGAGAGAAACAAAATCTGACTTACTCTGTTACATGTCACTGAACGAATTTAGAATTTATGGGTGAATCTGGGAAAGGGGGGAGAAATTGATTAGAAGAAATGTATCCATAGCTTGGTTGAGAAGCATCCGAACAGGTGAAATCAAGAACTTTATTGTCCTCGAAAGGAACCATTATTTTCTAAAATACCCCCTTATAGCTATTCTTGATAACCCAGTCAGATGTCATTGATCTATAAAGCTTCCCAGATGATAATTCAGCACATTTAGGTCATTTAAATTAAGGAGATTGAAATGGAAACAATAATGTTGTGAATAAGACATAGTGCTTTGATTGTACCAATGTCTGCACCATCTTCATCCTATTTATTCTCAGATGTTGGACTGTCGTGAAGAAATCCACTCGGCTTGTTTTCTCGACCTCTCTGGTCAGATTCGTCAGTGCAATGAACATTCCTGTGCGGCCAACACCCGAGCTGAAGATGAACAGATACCAACAGTTTCTGATTTGACTGCTTTAAATTGGTATGTCTGAGAGAAGAATCAGCAAAAACTCATTTTAAAAAAATTCTTGCTCGGTAGGGGGTGGGATTTTTTTTTTCATCAAAATTAATGTGTCAGTGCCACAAAATCCATTTATTTTTGTAGGCTACCTTTGTCATAAGATGATGCAATATGATATTAACAATAAGATTTATGTGATTTGCGGTGACTAATACAGGATAGGTTTAACAGCAGCAAAGTAAGTCACACGGTAATAGTGCGGTTCATCACTCTTACGAAGTAAATGACGGGGTAAACTGGTGCAATAAGATTTCTTACTTCAGCAAAGCAGATAACATTTCAACTGCTGAGGAGTATTATGTTAGCAAAGTAAAATATAGTGCCATTACAAAACTGCAGTTCCCGACTTCAGCAAAGGAAATCACTGGATAAATCTGTAACTGGGACTATTTCTTACCTGCAATGGACAACAATAGACTTTTTAGTAGTATGGGCAGCCACTCTGCGCTCGAAGTCGACTAAGCTCCAAGGAGTTGGGAGAACATTATCATCTGACCAGCTCGTAAAATGAAACTGGGTCAGTACCATTGAAGATTCATCTCCCTTAATGAAGGGTATATCAAAATGAAAATAGAAATAATAATAATAATCAGTGGAATCTTATAACAAGGAAGGTTAAAATTAAATACAGGAGACATTCTCTAAAATAGATTATCTAAATGAGTTAATTATTAGCGTTTTAGCATTAGGATTGTGGGTACCAAACATTATAAGAAATGAAAAGGCGGAGGTTTTTCAAATACTAGTAAGTCTGTAACAACATCAGCACAATAGCAGCCCTGCAGAGAGTGAGAGAATAAATCGACTGAGCGGGAGTGCTGAGAATGACAAAACAGAGAGGAGAGAGAAGAATCGAAAGAGAAGGTATGGAAGAGAGTCGAACCGACAGGTACAGAGAAGCAAACTTCAGAGAGAGAAACAGAACAAGAGAGAGAGAGAGAGAAGGAGGGCGTGGGGGGAGAAAATAGGAAATCTGTACAACACACACACACACGTTTACCTTGCACAATTGCAGCCTATGGATGGTGTAGTCAGCAAAGACTTGAGTGCTTGTCAGTCTGACTTTGATCTCTCCCACATCCATCTCACCCTCCTCTGGCCAGTAACGCTCACACTTTGTAAAGAAGTTTTGATACAATACCAATACAATAAGGTCAAGCTGGCAATATTTTTTTTCTTTGACCTCTTATTGATAGTATGGAATGAATTTTAGAGTCAAAGTTGATTTTAAAGTCCTTATATTGTTGCTGCTGCACAGTGAGGTAAGTGCACAATACTTTATGGGATTTATTTGAAACTTACAGAGAGTGAGGACCAAAGCAGGACAAAGATTTTGTCAGATGTTTTTCTTAAAATTTTAGATTTTTTTTTCAATTTTTGTGTTCTCCAAAATATAGAAATTTGTACATAACTACATAGCAGATTTTTTTTTAATTATCAACAAATACTTTTTAGTTAAAAAAAAATTGAATACTGTTTCTATATTACATGACAAAAATATTTCTGCAAAATTTGGTGGTTTTGTGACTGATAGTTTATGAGAAATCTGGGTTGAAAAATAGGGGACAATCCAAAATGGCGGTTGTTTTCTTGTGTTTCATGGCAACTATGAATACTTTTCATGAAAAACTATCCTAGGGTAAATGGGATACTCACGTCTTTCACGTTTATAATGATAAAAGAAGGCTGAACTAAAAAATGTGGATTTGGGCTTTCATTGCCGACCTTGGCTTTAACACTGTGCAGCCTTTCATAACATCCACAAAACCATAACACACTGTTAGGATTCAAAGTACTCATTCTAGATTTTCTATTCCTGCAAGACTAGCCAATAACAAAACGGTAGGAATCTATTTCTTTGCATGCATTTGGGGGGGGGGGGAGCGAACGAGGGGGAGGCTAGGATTAATGAGTCTTGACAATATGGGTTTACGTTTACTATTGCTTTGATTCCTTTCTTGATTTTCCTTTATTTCCTCATTCCCACCACTCCTATATCCCTCCTCTCCTAACTATCTTTAACAATACTCAACTCCAGTAGAAAAAAGAGAATGAATTGAAACTCAGTTTCTTTAAATTCATAACTCCATTCTTTGATGTGACTAGACGTACAATTTTCATAGCCAACTTTCCTCAGCCCGGAATGCACATATTATGTAATACAGCATGAAAAATTATTTAACTAGACTTCAGTTTTCGATTTAATATTTTATACAGTGTAAACTTCCCCAGTTAAACTTGTGCAATGGTAGCATCTCCTTTGTTAAAAAAAATATGTTATGAAGAATTTGATATATATTGAGGTGCTTCTTTTCATTTTCACTTACCGAATCAAAATAGTAATAATAATAATAATAATAATAACAATAATAATAATAAATAAAAAATAATAAACTCCTCTCTATCACATCAAGTGACTTACTTTTTCCTCCCCCTCTAGATTTGACAGCATGACCACTTTTTCCACACATTGTTCCCATAGCATGCGAACAAAATCTTGTACGGTCTCCTTGGTGGGATCTGTAATCAGAAAAACAAACAAACAACAACAAAAACAACAAACAACAACAAGGAAGATCAACAAAACTCCTCTGAAAAACAATGTTAATTAGAAAACACTGAAGATTAAGATGGGTCCTGTCAATTCTGACATATTCTTAACCACGGTTAAGTTTAGTCAAATAAATTGCAATAAAGACAGATGATAATTTAAAAAAAAAAACAATACAGCAAAATATGAAGCATGGCACAACTTTTGTGCGATTGCTAAACCGACGCCTAAAAAAACTAATTATGTCATATTGCCCTACTATTTTAGATATGATTTTTTTGTAATTATCTGAGGCAGTTAGATCTAAATCACAAACAGGAGCTTAAGTTCAAACACAATATGTTTTGTCTCACCTTGTGAGGCTATGAATTTCTCCACTCCCTTGTAACCCTGTGAACAGTAAAAAGAAATAAGATCACAAACTTCATACTCATTTTTAAAGAGATGATTATTGGTGGCTTATTAAGCCTTGATTGCATAATAATTATCTCATTTAATGTTATATAAAGGTAATATCAAAAAGCTCTCGGATTATGTCTATACTGCTAAACAATGCACCCGATTTCGATTTTGGCCCCATCTCCTTTAAGATAGTCTCTTTGGGGATTCATATGTCCTTACAGCTTCTGCCATCTACAGAAAGTTGTTTTCTCTGAACCTGTCCAGATCTACATGCAATTTATTTTATAATGCCTATACTGTGGCCCTGAAGGTAAAATTTCATCTTGGGGCACAGAAAAACCTCACAGTGGGTATGGAGCTACAATCATGTTGCTTTGGAATTAAAAGAAAAGAGTTTTTAACACATTGTGGGTAAGTGCATTTTCTTGCTTGGAGGATCCAACTGCCATCATGCAGAAATCTAGGTCTTTTGCGCTTGACGGCTTTCCCATCTCAGAATTTTCATTGCGATACATAGACGACACTGACAATTTCCCATATCATAATTCTGCGATCCTGGTGCACAAAATGTTTATTGTGTGTTTTTTTGTTTCTGTTTTTTTTTTTCTTTTCTTTTCTTTTGCGTTCTGCACGTTGAGGAGCGTCCACATTTCTTGTCATCCTCAAGTGAAGTTCTGCCTCTTTTGAATCGTGAATGCCATTCAAAACATGCAGTTTGACACAAAGCAGAATCATCACACCCCCCCCCCCCCCCTTTTTTTTTTCATTGTATATATCCGAGCATAAGATGTGGCCGGATCGTGTTAAAAGCCGATGAGAAATCAACAAAGAGTACCTTAGCATAGGTCTTTGTCCTATCAAGATGTTTCAAAGATATAAATATCATGTCCCAACTGTCACTAAAAGGCTTTAAAGTTATATTCACTGTGTGCATATTTTTTTTATTTATCAAGACAAACATCATTACCTGAATAAAAGATGCATTGATGTAATCACTTTGCTTCTTCTTCTTTGCACGGTCTTTCAGAAGATGAACACGAGAATGGTCATCTATATATATATATTATATATATAAATTATATATATATATAAAATTAAATATTTAGAGGAAGACATAGATGGCTAGTCAAGGTTTCAGATATATTATCATGAGCAGATCAATAAAGAAGAGCAACTGACAGTTCCAAAATTTTTAAATTCCAAACAGTGTCTCACTGAATCTTCTTCTCTAAATTTTTACTTCATTTTCAGTTACAATAAAACTATCACAAATAGACAGGAAATAACCAATAACAACAACAAAAATTTCAATGGTAATACATGAACAAAAATCCAATGAAATAACTCAATATGACTCTGTCTTGCAAATGTCTCAAACGAAGAAGTTACGAACAAAAAAATATTGAAATAGGGAGAGGAAGTGATCTGTTTTAATGACGAGCGAACACAATAAAAAAAGACCACAATCCACACCAACAAATGTGAAGAATTCATGATGTGTACAGAATTAAGAGAATCCATAGGCTTTCTCACCTATGATTGAATACAAGGGAACTGATTCAATGTAACAGTTATTCACTAACAGAAAGCAATAGTTAGTCCACAAAATCACTCACATGGATAAATGTATCTGAATCGATTTTTCTTCCTGTTTTCGCCAACAATAGCAGTCTTTACAGTAGCCTTTGTGTTTGGAGGGATGCTCTGTGTAAAACATAACATTATTTCATGGGAAAAGAACAACAAATGCTAATAAATTATAAAACAATGATAGCAGCGATATTATATATGGAATTTTCAAATATTTTGATAGACATTTTGAAGCACTGTTTCTGTACAGCTGTTTTCATAATATTGTTAAGAAGACAATTTATTACTGTCTCATTATTATAGAATGTTGTTTGAATATCACATCTACAGTTGACGGAAAATGAATCTTGTAAAACAGTGACACAAATTATACAAATCTTTCCTCATTTATATCAGAATTAAGGTATGTATTTAAAAACGATTACATCACCAATTACATCAAATATTCTTCAATAAATCCTACGAATAAGTCAAAACTAAGCATATTAGGAAAAACACAATGTGAAATGAGAAAACGAAACAAGGTCAAAAGAAACAATAATGTAGTCTACATGTTCGAAACAAACAAATATTCAATAGAAAACAAAAAGAACTATACCAAACATAATACACTAGCGTCTGATCCTAGTGATCACATTGTCAGTGTACACATAGTTGCTTAATGTTTTGATGTTTTGTCAACACATCATATAAAATAGTGATCATCAGTTTATGAAATATGTTGTAACATTTTACTCCCATCGTACATGTGCCAGAGAGGGACTGAATATGATTTTTTTTTTTTTTTTGAAGAGGGATCTTACTTTGAACTGGTCATTAAAGAAATCTTTGTTCCGTGCAGCCATGAAGGAATTGAGATTTATGGCAGCAATAGATGTCGAACTTGGTGAAGGTAGATTTTTACTGTTTTCTCTTTTCATCTGTACCAGCTCCCTCTTCTCATTGATAAGTGCTGTGGAAGAAATGGACTGTGAGCCAAAGTTTTCTTTTTTTGTCTGTACTCATTTGTTCCCAGAATGGCTTTCAATGCCGGAAGCTGCAGTCAAATTTCTGAGCATGATGTTTTTCAAACGGATATGTAAGGCTATAACAAATGATTTACTTATACATCTAGGTCTGAAGTGAATAAAATCACTTGCTCTTATAGCTAAAGGTATGCAAAGTTGCTTGAGAAGTTTTATCCCATAAGTTACTTTAACAGCACGGAGTTAACTTCTAAGTTCGAAAGATAGCGATGTCTTCGGTATACAGATGGCAGACAAATACTGTGCTTACTAAACAGTAAACTAGTGATACATACATCGCATGTCAGAATATTCTGCCAGGATGAGATTTTACATTCAATAATTGAACGACAGTCGCTAACGTAGATCGCATCTTGATTTCTGATTTCTACACTAGATATATCTTATTCAGTCTCACCCTGTGTCACAGGCACAGATATGGCTTTGATATTTGCTGCATCGGCAGTCATTTCCTCATATTCGTGTTCATCTTCAGATGTTCTGCTCTCTTCGTATACGTTTTCTTTACATTCAGAGGTTGTTTGCCTAGCTTGTTGGTCAGAATCTTGCCGGATATTTCTTTGTTGAGGTGTGTTCGTTGACTGAATGGGATCCAGATAAGGATCGGGATTCCTTGCCCTTTTCCGCCATCTGCAGATTGTTAATATTATGTCATCAACAACAATAACTTCCTGTTATAGTCTCTTAACTCTTTACAATTAATTAATAAATTCTAATTGTGCATCACATTTATAAATATGTCATAAACAAACAACAAAGCTAATTAAACGATATTTTATGGCACAGATGCATTTCTGCGTTTCTCTAGTCATCTCCTCAGAGCTGCTTGATCCCATCTCCAGCACAGGGCAGATTTGAGTTAATAACTTGATGAGAAACTACTGTCCCTTTTCCATTATGTCTTAATGGTAATAGAGGTGTGCTGATTATGTGAGATGAAAACCTTGAATAATAATGCAGAACTATATTTTTTACACAAAACATCATTCAATATTCTGAAGAATTCTGTGTTATACCATTTCTAGGGCTGCGTTAGACGATGTCCAACACTTCAATCAAAAGACTTAAAAGCATCACGTGGTTATCGGGCTTAGCCAATAATGTGCGCACCTTGTATGCAAGGTGAATTAATACACACTCATATGCTGAGGATACATTCTGGCTTCGCTGTGATATTTCTTACTATATCACCTAAACGTAAAGTTTATCGAATCCTGTTTTGTCATATTGTCGTCATGAGAGGCATAGTCACAGCTTTCTACGGTCAAAGGAAAGTTTGTTTCTAAAGATAATGAGAAATTCCTCACACAAAGATGTAGACAAAATAAAAGAATAAAAATCAAAGGCCCCATGACATATTCAAATTCTTTAAAGTGCCCTGAAGTCGGCCGTCAAAGGAAATGATATGGAAGGCGAATTTTTGTATGCAGAGAGCAAGAGCTCGTTTTTCATTATTGCATGATAACTAGACACCCCTCGACCATATGAACCATTCAACAAGTTTTGCACTGACCAGCGATCAACTTTTCAAGGTTAGGAGTGAGCAACAAACAATTATTATGACTGAGCTAAGACAACCTGTCTAGCCTGTCTGTTACGTTACATATGAGATAGTTCCCTTGTGCTCTCATGCTAAGCCATCCTTGCACCAATTATAAATTGTTAATTGTTGAATTGCCCTGTTTGATCTAATAAGAATGATTTCAATCCATGAGGCCCAGAGAAGCATTTTCTTGTCGTTTACATTGAGATTCTATAACATGGACGTAAGCACATTCCTCTGTCTCACAACCTGTCACAATGAGTGGTAAACCGCTGAATTCCAATAGAGAAACTGTGAGTTGAATGTGATAAAGGTAGTCTGATATTAATGTTTTTATACTGCAAAAATTGAAAGAACATTCGTCTTTGGATAAGGAGATATTGGTATTATGGGCAAAATGCAGGTACGAAATGTATGTGAAATTGTTATGAGGTGAACATACGGATGTAAACAACAACAACAACAACAACAACAACAACACATTTTTGCCAATACAGAGGTACTCAGGGTTCATTCCCTGCCTCTT
>JBCEWB010823622.1:0-16215 GCA_039654565.1 Peronia peronii
TATCTATCTATCTATCTATCTATCTATCTATCTATCTATCTATCTATCTATCTATCTATCTATCTGTCTGTCTGTTTACCTGCCTGCCTGTCTGCCTATTTATATATCTGTATATCTATCTACCCATCTATTTTCCATGCAAAGTAATTCATCAGTGTAATTTGTCTGGGAAGTACAAAACAACCCTCACTTTTCCCCACTCTCTCATTCCATCTCCTTCCGAAAGTAAAGACCGATGAGGTAGCAAGTGGTAGAACATCGTATACAATACCATTTGAACTCTTTCGCTTAAACGGATCAGACAAGTTGTTAAGTGATAAGCCATGATTTTGAAACTTTATTTTTCTGAACACTGGATGACTCGTTGCTGTTGTATGGCTAATTAAGTCAATGTCTGGACACAGGTTACTGGACGCTGACTGTGCAATCCCTCAGACCATCTTTATCTTTGATGCTCTTATTTGCAGTCATTGTCCCAATGTAAGGAACTAAATTCGGATGTTTTAAGATCGGTAATAAAATTAATAAATAGATATATAAATATGCACACAAAGAAAGAGACAGAAAGAAAGAAAGAAAGAGGAAAAGGATCGGTAAGAAGAAATAATGTAAGAAAGAAAGGAAAAAAATAAAGGAGAAGGAAGAAAGGAAGAAAGAAAGAGAGAAAGAATGAAAGAAACGAAAGAAAGAAAAAAAAGAAATCTTAAAAAAGAAAGGAAAACTGTTGAGACAAGTCCTGACTGGAGTGTTATTTACTGCTGAGTTTTAGGTCGGGTGGACTTTCTCACATAAACTTTGTAAAACCAACTGTGTTATAACTTAACGCTCTGGAGCAGCTAATTCAAGTCGTACATCCCATTACTATTGCTGTTTGAGATTTCTTTGAACTGAACAGAGTTTGAAAATATTTCTTAAAACTTCACACACACACAAACAAACAAACAAACAAAACGAAACTACAACAAAGAAAAACAAAACAAGGCAAAACAAAATATCAGTCAAAAGGTGAACTTCTGTCACTGGCTGTTTATTGACGTCTTTACGGTTGAAAGTTTTAGAAGTCGCGCTTTTGGTCAACAGGTTAAGGTGGCATAGATTCAGAAAACGAAAACACAAACAATGTCTTGCTTGTGCTGACAAAACTGTCAAAATTTGACATTGAGATTAGTGTTAGAGAGATGAAGATTTAATAATTAAGATCATAGAAGGACATAGAAGAGAAAGAGAAATTTGCAAGAGACAGGGTTGAAAGACATTCTTATGCAAGGTCGATTGGCTACATTATTGAAGTTTTAGATGAAATGAAAGGAAAGAAAACACATACACACACACACACACACATAAACTCACAATAAATAAAACGAATGAAGCAACGAATGATGTATATAAATAAGAAGGAATAAACATAAGGCTTAACTGTATCAGCCGTGCATATCAATGGGGGTCATAGACTAACAGAAATGACAGTTTGTAATCCTACGTTTCTCACATCGATTAGGTAGAAGTGACAAGATGGCCGATACTTCGCTCACACAAGGCCGAGGTGACAAACAGGCGCGAGGGTTAAATGGCCGGAAGCGGAAGTAGGCACGGCAAGGAGGAAGTCGGGATAATGGATCATTATCAGGGGGACATGACTGCGTGCCCGCGAATGAAAGCCCTGGTAAAGGATAGACATCACAGTAAGTGAATGACCTTGATCACTGTTAAAAAGGGGGTAGGGGAGGGGGTGGGGGGTCCTGAAATCGGGTTTTTGCTGAATTTGTTCGATTTAGGATTTTTGTTTTCTTTTAAAAGTTCGACCTTTTCTGATATAAAGATCATATGAAAAAGTTGATATATCCATTCTAAGGTGTTGAAAAGATGGTCATTCAATGGTTGACCGGCCCCTCTGCCATCAAGGCTCTGGCTCAGTCAGGGTTCTCTATATAGTAGTAAATCATCAACATTTTGGTGGCTACAAGCAAATAGCGTATAAAGACTTGATTATGGTTTCTTTGACTGATATGGGGAGCTCCAATGCCAGAAATAGACACTGGCTGACCATCTGCGGTGCTGACCACACCGGCTTTCAGTGAAATCTTTCGCTGAAGCCTCTAAAATAGGCTTACCAAGGATAAATATGCCCTGCCTCTGCTGTTTATGAGTACAGTTATGGGCCATCTGTCACACCAAGGGTAAAGTCTCCCGTGGGTTTGATCGACGAAAGTATACGGCCGCATATATACGCCTCCCTGCGTCCTGAATTGATTCTACAGGAACCCTTTTACTAATAGGGGTAAGGGAGCAAAAAATGGAGTAAAAAACGTGAGCAAAGGCACACACAAAAAAGGCAAAATAAGACATAGAAGTGATGGATGGAATTCAAGTATGTAAAATAAACATGTCTGGAGGTCTAAAGCCCGATCAAAAGCTCCGTATAACGGTTTTGCTACTGAAAAAAACTTTAAATGCATTTTTCTCGATATCAGTTTTTTTGTTTTGTTTTTTTAAAACCCAAATATACCATCTACGTTTTGTTTCTGGAGCAACTGCCAAACAAAAATCGGCATGAATGCAGAACAAAACAATACAGGAAAATATTCAGGAGGGATTTTTGAGAACTTTTTAAATTTTTGAGAACTTTGAGATTTTGGGGTCATGTTTTCAGAAAATCTGTGACTTTTTTACATACCGAATTTAAACATTTGTGGAACAAAAATTAAGGCAATTATCAAAAATCTATTCCAATTATTTTTTCTTTGTTGAGCTGAAAAGTAAATATGCAAAAATTTTAAACAAATCAGTTGAAAAATGTAAAAGCCTATTTTTAGAAAAGTTACGCAATATCGGGTAGCAAAATCCAAGCTGGCAACCATGAGTGATTTTTCTATCGATTGTTTTCCGCTAATTTGACCATGCCAAATTTGATAGTAAATGGCTGAAATCATCTCTCTCCAGCGGTTTCCAAAATGACGTTCAGGATCTCCTCCCCCCCCCCCCCCCCAAGCCTTTATATCTACAAAAAGCTGCGCTGTATGTCATTTGACTATTCGCCTCTCACAGTACAGTCTATGTGTCATATATCAGACACATAAGCTGTGACAATTAGAACCGTTACCATATTTTAATGAACAATTACAGAACTGTTCTGGTCTGATTCTTAGGAAAGATCAAGATAAAAAGATAAATAAATAAGTAAATAGATAAATAAGCAAACAAATAAATAAATAAATAATAAATAAATACATGAATAAATAAATAAAGAAATCATAAATAATCAAATAACTAAAATGAATACGTACTTCTGTTTTAACTATTGAAAGATGATTATGGATAGAAAGACTCAAGAATTCACTCTTATGTCCTCTATCTGTTCCTTCTCTGTCCTCTCCCAGTGAAACACCTTGACAATATCAATGGTCGATAGTCAGCTGTGGACGCCGTGGACGTCCATATTATCATTGCGATTTCACTTTTTCGTTGAACAATAAATGTTGAGCAAAAGTATACCAATCTAAAGTTATCATAAACTTCACAAAATTCTGACATAGTAGAAAACAGATTCAATAAACTGAATTAAGTAGAAATTAAAATAGACTGAAAAAAAAATCAAATAAAACCACAAAGTAAAATTAAGAGATACAACTTGTCATTTGCAAAACAAAACAAAGAAAAAATTTGAACGTTTCATTTCCTTTTTCATGGATTGTTCCCTTTGTACACCACAAATATCATTTCTCGTATCTCAGTTCTTCGAACCCATAGGTTTTCAGTTCATATCTCTGAATGGAATAACAACAACAACAACAACAAGAACAACAAGAACAAGAACAACAACAACAATAACAACAACAACAACAACAACAACGACAACAACAACGACAACAACAACGACAACAACAACAACAATCACAACAACAACAACCACAACAACAACAACAACAACAACAATAACGACAACAACAACAACAACCACAACAACAACCACAACAACAACCACAACAACAACAACAACAACAACCACTACTTCTTCTTAAAATCGGCTGTTTAGATTGTTACAGCATGAGGCATTCAAGGCCGGGGATCTTTTTTGTCTAGTCCACACTGAATGGGCTTGTCGATCTATTGCATTCTACAGTCTTCCGCTAGAAAGACCAACAGGAAAAGCAATTAAGAAGGCTTTATGGTAGACAGATTGTGGCTTATGTGGCTTGAAAGGTTAACGTCTCTTATAGGTTATCATCAAGCAGTGCTGTATTTAGTGAAGTGGCATCCTGCAGCCTTGGCCAACTATTATATATGTCATAAACTTCTTATTGTTATGTCCTAGCAGAAATCGGATTAAATAAACTTATTAAGCAGAAATTTCATTAACTTTTAATAAGAAAAACCAGTTACAAAAATACACTAGAATTTGTAATAAAACATCAAATTAAAAGAAGGAAATTAAATACATTATAACAGTATTTTATTCAAAACTGATTATGCTTTGAAAACATGACGTGGAAATCATTATAATCTTACTTTTGTTATTATCAGTTGTCTAACTGACAAGCTATAGGTATAGTAGGTATTATTATTGCGAGTGTTATTACTATTACCAGTATTAAGCTCATAATTTCTTGGATTTCGGTGAAATATAAAAATCCATGGAAACCATCATCTTCATTTTTCAGGAATATCGTAAACATTAAGACAATATTCTGCCAAAGGACAACTAACTCATTAAGCACAAATACGATAAAACTTTATAAAATGTCAAGTTTTCGAATCCACTGGCTTCTTTATCATCATCATCGTTAGAAATAAATGTCAAGATATAATCCATCATCTCGTAAATGACTAAATAGATTCATATATGCAAACAACAAACTGGAGCAAAAAATAATAAATTAAAATACCTGGAAATATTAGGAGTGCCAAATTTCCGAAGCCGTCTGGTTTTTCAACAGCCACATCATCCTCATCGCCTTTATCATCACTTCCTAGAAATGTGTCAAAAAGCTAAGACGGACTGTCATGTTGTCAACCGACAGCTTACTCAATACACAAATATTAAATAGGGAATAAGATTAAGTAGTACGGTGGAAATTGATAAAATATTTTGATCATCATCACCATGGTTAACATTATTTAATAGCATCAACAAACTGGCGAGCTCGCCGTGAGGATCTATAGACTCAAAAGTGCACAAGATCGTGACCGACATTTTTTTCCTTATTTCACGAAACCCTACACTTTTAAAGCCTTGCTAGGTGTAAGAATATGACCAGGAACAGATGAGGGCGAAGCAGTACTTCGTGACTAAGAGCCATTTATCTACAGGGCAGCCAGTAAATGGGAAAGGTCAGTGACGGAAATGGAGAAGAGTGTCTGTTTTAAGGAGTGCAGTAACAAAACTAGATGCCGATATCACTTTCTATTTTGCTCGGTGAAGCCACGCTAATGTCAGTGCACTGTTTAGTAAGAAATACCAAATAAACAACCTACTATTGGTAGACTCAACTTATAGACGACTGTTCACTTTTATGTGACATTTATGAATTTTTATCTATTTTAGAAGGCAACAATATCATCATAAAAAAATAACATCCACAACAACGACGACGGCAATGATACAAAAAAAAAAAAAAAAAGAACAAGACATTCAGGACTACCTGCTGTGTTCACGCGTGTTCTCTATCGTTTGCGATCATGATTCATTCATTGCATATGACAGTGAGTCCAGGGAGGGTAAAGGCCGTGAAAGATCAGACTATATTCAAGACTCAGTCAGCAACAGGAGACATTAGTTTCACATAGTCTTAACTATTTTGTGGAAAAGACGGCTCTAATAGCTGTGATTTTTTTTCTTTAATTTGGCAAAGTGTATTTGTAATTATCTACCAAGTCTGTCCATAAACACAAGTCAATATGTCTATGAGCATATTAAATCAAACGTGTATGAGAGAATGACACTAGCCTGATCAGTGCAAACCATTAGTTCTGTCTCGTGATCAAAACTTCTAAATCAGGAGGGACAGGTCCATTTCAGATGGTAGATCCGAACTCTTACCTTTTGCATGAAGGCAAGTGCTCAGCTCATGGCTGGAAAACCTGTCTTATTCTTTGCCTCATTACACTGGATTCGTCTCTCCCTAATGTCTGTTGTTTCCGGTGCACTAGGGGAGTCTGTATGTCACCCATCTACACTGTAGACAATCACTCCTAGGCGATCGATACTTGCACTGACTTCAGCTCTTGGTACACTTGCTTGAATCACTTGTTTTTAAAGCTCGACTGAGTAACTTTTCGGATTATTTTGCCCTCAGCAAACATATATATGAAAATGCATTAATTTGCAAATAATTGCAAACATTTAAAAAAAATTGATTATTCCATCTTCAACATAGGCTTCATCTCGATGAGTTTCAATAAGAAATGTCTATTACTTCAATATAAAACTATCACTGAAAAAGAAATTTGGATCATTCGAAATTTTAGCTCACATTCAAAGATGCTTTCTTTTTTTTTTGCACCGAAGAGACATACCTTTTTGATATATTGAGCAATCAAAAGATGCCATTCGCTTAAGAACTTACTGCCATTTCACATGAAATGACTTACGAAGTTATGGACAACTTTCGTGTGTGAACAATAACAGCACCCATTTGATTGATTTAGTTTTTAAATTCAGTTGAAACAAAATGGCACTATATGTACATTCTGCAAATGAAAACACATTTTTTGTTCTTTATTCTGTTTGGAATAATACAACATAACGGAATGGACAGGCTTAAAGTTGGGTGAAGTCCTTCGAAAGGCTGAAAATAGAGAAAGATGGAGAAAAGTGGTTGCCCGATCATCCTTGGTGCCCCAACAGTCATCTAGACTAAGGGAGAAGTGAAGTGAAGTGATTCTATTTGGCTTTTATTCAACTTACAAATGTACCAGATCATTTTGCCGCACCCTGAATATCATCTGGAAGGAAAAACTATCAGTCGTACAATATGAATATTAATATGTTCATAGAAAGCCTTATACTTCAGTAGTTTCCATTAACGCTTTTATGATTAAGAAACGCCAGTATGGCTTCTCGGATATGCCTAAAGTGAAAACAAAGCATTATACAGCTGTAATATTGTCTATAATAGTCTACCTGCCTCCATCTTGACGACAGTGTCTAAAAGTAACGGTTATCACTGACCATAGCAGTACAGAAATGAAGCATACTTAATTGTGACAGCATTGACATCTCCTCTGCAGCACTGCCACCTGACAATGCTCTGTTTAATGTCATATTAATATCGCACTGATTTGACTCATTTCTTAATGTCATGGGGAGTCATGTTTTCGTAACATTCGTCTGAACACACGCTCAGTATAACCTCCTCCTCATCATATGAATAACTAATCATTTACTTTGAATAGTTACCATGACAACATGCTCATGTAATGGACGCATCCTGTTCGCAGTGTTTTCTGTGGGGAGTTCATATAAAGTTTAAATCTGTGCGCAGCCATGGAGTGAACGTGTTCATTCATTAATTGCATTTGTCACTCTGGCAGACATTCCTTAGCAATGATAATTAAGTATGCAAAGTACGATAGTCAACTTACAGCGCCATGTGGAAAAGTTAATTGAGGTGCCATTTTTCCACGCATTTCCTAAAAATAATAAATATGTATATAGAAAAACACGATTCAATTTATAAATCTATGTGCGTGAAGCACATATTCCATGGGCTGCGTTTGTCATTTTGGCAGGAATATTTTCTGGAAATGATTATGAAGTTACGTCGAAATATGATATTCAATTTATAGATCTGCATGGAGAAGTTAATTCATGAATTATATTTGCCAGTTTGACAGGAACTTCCTAGGAATGATAATGAAGTATGTCGAAACATGGTATCCAGCTATTGCCCTCTGCATCATAACATTTTAGTTATATAAGGAGCAAACGTCCTGGGAGACAAACTATAGATCTACACGGCATTCATGTTTTAGATAAGGCAACATCCAACACATGTACATACTTACAGGTGTACAAAACACGTGCCAACAATGAAAAATAATTGGCAGTGATGTCCAGCATTATAAACGAACTACAACTGAAATCGTTGGCTTTTTAGAGGCGATGACTAGAACTGATTATGAATGGTATTGACATAACAGAGAATGTTACAAGAGGAGGAGATAGAATATATTATCAAGAAAGCGTATTGAGAAAACAATGTAATCGGTGGATACAGGCTGTAGTAGTGATATTGTCAGAGGCGTAGGTGGTGGAGAGAGAAGATCTGTCTAAGGCCCGTCTCACTCTCCACTCCACTCTCTGAGGAAAAAAAAATTGAGAGCAAAAAAAGAAATACATTTTTTTTTCCCGAAAGATCCACTGCGTCCATCTAACTGGCGCCAAGCCATCAGATGTTAAAACATCCCTGATTCTCCGTAATCGCCTTTTCCTATTGAAGTCATGATTAGAAATTAAAAAAAAAAAAAACCCGAATCTCTTTCGTATTTTACGGAAAGATATAGCATAACCATATATGTGTGCATTGGCTGGGTTCTGCTATGTGTATGTGTATGTATGTGTGTATGTGTGAAAGAGAACATGTAACTCAGTAGTGTGGCATTAATCCCTCAGCAATGAACAGAAGTTCTTGTTGAGGACAAAAAATATTTACCATCTTTTTTTCTTGTCCTATCTTATCATATCTTATCTTATCTTATTTTGCCTTTTCTGGATTTGCCTTTTCTTGTGTTGTCTTCTCATGTCTCGTTTTGTCTTGTCTTACCGTGTCTTATATTATTTTACATTTTATTTATCACCGGTTACGGTGTCGTATCTGACCTAGCTGTTTCATCCAAGCCAGTTTCTTACAAATGAGAGAGTCTTGACCAAAATGCTATTCCGCATGCCGCTGTTACTTTTATTGCCAAGTCTGATCTTCTTTTGTTGTCCATTTTGTAAAATTATATTTGTCTGCTGGAGTTGGTTGTTAATTTAATAATGTTATTTCTGTATGTTGGAGTTGGTTGTTAATTTTATAGTGTTATGTTTGTATGTTGGAAGAGAAACAGACAAAGGATGAGACAGGAGAGAGAGAGAGAGAGAGAGATAAAGAGAGAGAGAGAGGGTGGATGGGAGAGAAAGAGAGGGAGAGAAATAAGGGAGAAAGAGAGAGAGAATGAACGGAGAATGAACCCTGAGAAAGAAATGGAACGACAGAGAATGAGAGAATGAATGAAAGAGAGATATGAAAACAGAGAGAGAGAGAAAGACAGAGAGAAAGAGAGAGAGAGAGATAAAAACAGAAAGACAGCCAGAAACAGAGTACGTGGTCCTTTAATTAATACTTTTATGGCAAATTATGAATCTACATAATTAAGTTTCCGTTCAATTGCAAATGCTCGCTTCGAGTTGGATTACTTTCAAAGAGAAAAAGAGAGAGAGAGAGAAAGAGAGGAGAGAGTGAGAAAAAAGAGAATAGTTGGCTACTCATCGATCAGACTTTGGTTTAAACTGGTGTAAAATTTGACTTGAACTGGACAGTTTCATCTATTTTTAATTTACTTTTAAAGTTATTTATCTGGCTGAGGAGATTTGGAGAAATGTCAAATGAAACAAAAATCAATTAACATTGCTTTTATCTAATCAGTGCTCCTCTAATTTTAATGTGTGCCTAATTCACTTACAGACGTAATGATATTGCTCGGAGAAGTCTAATTTATCTCGTATTTTTCTTCACTAATCATTAAAGTATGGAGCTGAACAGAGATAAATGGACTTTGTAATAATATGGTCAAAAATGATAAGAGGAAGAGAGAGAAAGAGAGAGAGAGAGAGAGAGAGAGTGAATGGGGAAAAGAGAGGGAGAGATAAAAAAGAGAGGTAGAGAGAGAATTGAAAGAGAGAAAGAGAGAGTGAGAAAGTAAAAAGAGAGAAAGAAGAGAAAGAGAGAGAGAGGGAGGAGGACAGAGGTCGAGAGAAGGAATAATATACAGAGAAAGAGAAAGGAAGATAAGAAGAAAGAGAGAGAGAGAGAGAGAAATAACGAGGGAGAGAGAAAGAGAAAAAGAGAAAAAGTGTTTGTTTTATGATACCTTAGGAAAAACTAAGAGCCTTTTAACTCTTGAGTGATCCAAAGTGAAACTTCCGCTGATTGATGTTCTTCCTAAAACCGACTGGTGGTTTCTCCTCTCACTTCCCGCTCTGCTTGTTTGGTCAGACTGAATGAGCAGAAAAAGTAGAGATCACATTAACCTCTCATCTAAAGTTGGTCAAAGATGGGAAAATAGAGCTGCGATAAATAGCGCGTTCAATGATTAATTAGATAAGAATCTTCTCTCACACGCCCTCCCCCACCCCTCCCCCCCTTTCATTTCAGCATGTAGAGACAAAATTAATTCTAGTACGATCCCCCAGATTTTCAGGATTTGCGACATTGGCATCAATGTCGATCAACTTTGCATCTTTTAATTAGTTTCAATGTCTTTCTTTGTTTGATGACCTTTTTAAATAAACGACCATCATGCTTTTAACAGCGTCACTGGTAACGAAGCCTTTAGTGGTCAGCTAGCAAAGCTGTTGGCTGATGTCAATGTTATAAGTTATGGTCTTGTTCAGAGAGTCCGCTGAAAAGTCATGACTCCATTTATCAGGTCTGCCAACCGAAAGTGGTGCTGCTAGAAAAGTCATTTTTCCTTTTAGCAAGGCTGCAGACCCATGTCAGATGATGCTGTTAGGAGTTGTAATAACATTTAACGAGCTTGCTAACCAATGTCAGTGGTGTTGCTTTGAGCTAAAGTTCCTTAATTTATAGCTTCTTTTAGCGAGCCTGTTAACTGTTGTCAGTGAGGCTGCTAATATCCCGTCTGAGAAGGAGAGATGTATAAACTGCTGAAGAAATTCTCAATGAAATCGCTTGAATGCCTATCTGTCTTGCACATCATAACTGGAAATGGACTTTTCTGTTTACAGGTCAGGAAACAATCATTCATAAAAGTAGGAAAGCTGGCATTTACAGTGATGCCGAGTAGAAAATGTGTCTTTATAGTGAGAGCAGAAATACGTTTTTGTGCGGAATCACTTATTTAAGGGGGATGGCTGGAATTAGTGGTGATGTAGCACGGAAATGTATGTCTTTATAGCAAAAGCATATGTATCTCTTTCTGAGTCGACGAGCTAGCTTCTGGTCGACATAAGCCCCTTCTTTCTTCGCTGTCTTTTTGACAGCTGTAGCCATCTATGAGAAATTTATATATATTTTTATCCCTACAGGATGTAGTCTGTTTTCATTAGTGCTGACTTCCTCTGCACTCTGTTATCGTTTCGTGAGCCCGGTGAGAAACTCAAAGTCTGGGTGTGGCGGAATTCTTAGGCTCACTAGGTGTCTGCACCGACATCAAAGTCTCCGGCAAAGATCAACATCTTCTACTTAACTTACTTTTCAAGCTCTTGATTTTTTAAACACTCCAGTCAGTAATGATTCATAGAAAGGCCAAATACTTTTTCGTCGTCCTAGAGATGGTCCAAGAATAAAGTTCCCGAATGTAATCGATGGAAGCCAGGATAGCGGACATCCGCCCACTAAAAAGACCTTGAAACTTTCCGTTTTTCTTTTCCGCGACATCACCTTTGATTTTATCGACCTCTCGAACTATCATCTATCAAGTCTCATGGTACTGGTATAATTATTCATTTCGTGGAGTTCTCCTCTTTCTGCCATCGAAAATTTTTGCCCTATTATAAAATGTAGATTCGCTATTAGGTCTGGGTGGTTACCGTTCCTGACACGATATCATGTGACATTTTAAATTCAAACCTCGTCATGTGACATTGCTCCTTTTCTCCAAGACTTCGGAGACCATGTTCCCTCTACCTCTATGTATGTTAGTTGTTCTTAGGAACTCCACGCATCCATTGAATCTATCTCCTGTCGTTCAGTGATTCAACCTTTTTATAGAAGTTATTCTTCAGCTACTTAGATCTCGTTTGCCCGGCATCTTTTCTCAAGAATCTATTCTGTCAATGTAATCTTTCCTGTGAGAAAATAACACATTCTTGTCAACTGTAATAATTGTAAGAATTTGATTGTGGGTCGGTGACTTTAACTACTTATCAAAGCTACGTGTGCCTGTTGCTGTATTAATCTATATGTACGTGTGTTTGATGTTTAATTTGTTTTTCTTTCTATTTGTCGAGCTCTCCACTAATACAATCATCTTACATTGCTGATGCCTTTCCTATTAAATCCACAGTTCTGTGTTGAGTGACCGAACAATGTCGATGTGCAGCTGACAAGAACTATGACGTCACAGTTCCCCAAGGAGCTTTACCTTATAGCATGTCGTTTCTCTTGAAGAAGGTAGGTTATTATTTGTTTCACAACAAAGTAAAACTGAGAATGTTTAAGATCAAAATTGATTTTACTGTGTATAAAAATGAAGCTAGGATGATTTATATGACAGCCGCGTAGCCAAGACATCACAGAATTGGCAGGATGTAGCAGTTATGCCATCAGATGATCATAGCAATTTCTAATTTTCTGAATGGTGATAACAAAGACTTAGATAAATTTACGATAATATGCCTGTGTTCACACTGTTCTGGTAACAATATGACGTTTTTATCGGAAATGAACAATCTGGCGCGCCACTGGTTAGTTTATTTTCATGTCCATTTATTGTGAATTGGATTTGAAATTGCCATGTTTGAGAAATATGTAGGCGATCATTGAAACTGTTTGACTATATTAATATTTATTCCAAATTTATTATTCTTTAAAAAAAACGATGAAAAAGAACAATGAAAATCAATGTAACAACATCAACAACAATATCAATGAGAACAACAACAATGAAGAGCAGCTGCTGAAAAGTTTTTCTGTTAAAATTTGACTTGATGTCTTGTGCCTTCATTGGATTTGTTCTGGCAATTTGGCTATCCCGTCATTTCTTTTGATTGGTTTCCCGCTGAAGGCTTTGCTAACTCACTTTGAAAAATAATTGTCATCCAGATCAAAAGCAACATCGCTCACCTGGGACAGGATTTTGATTAAGGGAAAAATAAGGGCGAGCCATTTCATTGGATGTAGCAGTGCACTGCCATGGTAAAAGAAGAAAGCTTTAAATGCATTGCAAAAAGCAAAATTTAACTTCTGCATTATGTAATTAATGACATTGTCCACAGGTTCCCCACAAAGACAGGAAGGACTTGTACACAACCACCTCAGTAAAAAAAAAAAATAAATAAAAACAACAACAACAATAACAATAACAAACAAACAAACAAACAAACAAAACTCACAAATTGAAGTGAAACTGAAATTTCATTCTGCCTTCTTTCAGCACATACAACAATTATATGTCAAGAACATAGAGATGCTTCTGAAGGAAATGAAAAACGTGTCGATTGTAAAGGCTAAAATACATTCATTTAATGCTGTAAAAAAAAATTGTACGAAATTACTGACCAGGGAGAGCTCTTTCTTTTTAAGCTATAGAAATGAAAATAACAAATAACAGAACAGCATTATGATAAATTTTCTGACCTCTACATGGTGAAATTAAATGCTCAAAGCCGGTGTAAACATTACAGGAGTATGCCAAAGTACTTCTGAAAAATCTCTTGAAATAGGTCTATTCAGGAATTGTGTTTCAGAATACTCAAGTCAGTTTAGCTACGTTCTGCGCGCGTGCAGTCAATTATCTGAGCATGTAATGACTCGGTCCGTACAGCTTCAGGATTTTGGTTTGTCATGAATCGCTGACACAATGGATATCTTCGGCATATCTGATATGAACTAATTGTTCAAGTTTCAAAATTGGTGGCTCATCAATTTCATGATGGCTTTGGTTTCTGAGAGCTGGAAGCATTCAGCCTCAAATAAATCAGTCCAGTTACAAAGGCGAAATCATTGACGAGAGAAAGATTATTCCTTTATCCCGAATTACACCCAGTCAAAGCATTTTAACGGTAATCATTGCATTCTGACACATAAGTTTGACATTTGTTTTCCTCCACAATCCACATGAAGACCATATGGGAGAAATGACGGTAGTCACAAAATACTAGTTTTATGTAAAATTAATTTTAAGATTTGAAAGTGTATCATTTTTGTTTAAGAATTTCAATATATCCTCGTATTTTTTATTTATAGCATTACAGTCGTCTTTCGATAGAGGCAGACAGAAGGCGAGAAACATCAATAGGAGTGCTACTGGTAGGGCAGATAACCACGAAAAACGTGGTTTTTGTGACTACTGTCGTTTTCCCCCTGTGGTCTTCATATAGGTCCTTTTCTTTCGTTACCATTGCCATTATCAGAAGATACTGATACTCAGTCCTTCATAGTTCTCAAGTATATCAGCAACTTTCGCTAATTCATTGTTCGTGCCTTTTTTTTGGTGGGAATGATTAATTCAAGTTATTTTGTATGTTCATGCGATCGCATTCGTGAGAGATTTGTGATAGGTGTGTACATTTTCCCATAAATATATTAATAGACTCAAAAACCGACCCTGATTTATCAATAACACTCATAAAAACTACGACCAAAGGAGAGCCTTATATTTGATCATTAAAGACAGAATACTGACAGCTCTGACACAAACATACGTCATATTAGTGCTCAAGAATATTTGCAATTATTTCTTTTTGCCTTTGAAGGTAAATCCTTTGAAGAAGTCTGAACTGTTGACAGCTGTAGACACACAGGTTTTGATTTAAAGTGTTAATTTATAACCTTATCACACAAAGTATGGCATTTTTGAAATGAGGAAATGACATCGCGACCGTCAAGGAAATCCTAATGCCTTTGCGGTTGTTAACGATTTTTTAAGAAACGGGGCATATCTACTTTTGAATTTTGAACCTTCTTTTACGGAATTTCAGAAGTCATCCCTTATCCAGATGTTAACTAATACTGCACCATATGGTCTGCTGCTTGGATGCTGACTACATGCGAGCCCTAGATATGTAATTATTGGAAAACTTACGATATTTTCGCCCATTGCTTGTTTGTCAAAGTCATTGAAAGAAACCAGAGAAGCACTGCCATAAATATCGGTTATAATTAGATCTTCCAGTCTGTGATATCATGGACTCTAAGGTAAACACGTAAATTAGTTTGAAACAGTAAATAGACATTGTCTGCCGTAGTAAATGGGCGGAACGTTAAGAGTTTATGTTTTTATTTTCTTTGCATTTTTATTTATAGCTATGGCATTATGTTATTGTAGGTCGCTTGTGTAAGTAATATTCCACTGCCAGTTATACATTGTTTGTCACTTCAGTAAGCATAACATATAAAATTATGCGTTGTAAAGGTCATAGAGTCTGTTTATGTAGGACACACTCTATAAATATCATATCATATTGTAAACTACCTTAAATAAACAAAACAAAACGTAAGTATATCGGATCTCGGTCATTTTGAAAAACACTCTTTTTAAGCATATTCTTCATGAAAGTAGCTTCGATTCTCAACATGTCAAAAAGTCAAATAAAATAATGGAATATCTCTCATGAACCAACACAAATTTTAAATTGCTGCTAAATATCAACTTCTCATGATAAATGTCATTAGTGCGTATTTAATCCCCTAAGACTCAGGGCAGGATTTGGAAAGTGAAAGTCTAAAACTATGTAGAATGTCAACGCCCCTCCAATGAAAGTCTTTATACCAACTGTATGGAGAAGTCAAGATTCTCAAACTTTCACATCCTTCAATCTTATTGAACTGTCTCATTTGACTGTGCAAGACTGGACTGTAATTCCAACTAGAAAATCCTCAGCATGCCATGAGTTTGCTCAAAGTTCCATTCAAATGCACTCCATGGATTGGTGTTGCAGGTCATCAAACCATGGAACAGTTCCAAAGAGTCCTCCTCCCAGCTCGGCACACCGGACACACCCATATGCCCTCCGTCCCCTGACCTTTCACATTTGACCCCGGAGGAGATCAATGTCATCCATGACGTCATTAGGAGGCAGGAAGAGTTTGATAGGCAAGAGGCCGACAGAGTCAAGTGAGTGGGCTTTTTTGTGTGTGTTTCCTTTTCACTTTTTCCCCTCCCTTCTCTTGATTTGTGTTGTTAGATTAACACATAACACAGATTGCTCATTTCCATATAATAAATGTGTCATATAATGCAATGTGTCATATACAAAATCCATCCATCCATCCATCCATCCATCCATCCATCCATCCATCCATCCATCCATCCATCCATCTATCCATCCAT
>JBCEWB010823733.1:0-16215 GCA_039654565.1 Peronia peronii
GCCAGGGGACCGTTGAGTCATTGAAAAAATGCGGGTTTTCGATCTTCGTGTCCTGCCATCCCCCGATGCAGAACCCGTGAGTCGATCCCAGCCCGTTTGCTCCGTGAGCAGACGCCATACCACAGAGCCACTGCGTCCCCCCTGTGGAAAAAGTGGCAGCCGCCTCATCTTTTTATGCCCCATAGGTCATTCGAGAGTTGTTTCCCTTGTTAAAAAAAACTGGAAGATTAGGATGGTCCTGGCAAATTCGATTTAAGCGGACTCCACTGTATTAACAAATTATATGATGAATTTGCACATGACACACTGATCTGAAATTCAAAACAGTAGAATTGTATTTTGTATCCATTTTCTAGATGTTTAGAGGGGTCTACATGTATTAACTTTAAATATTACCCTTTTCAGTTCTCTTGGATTCAGGATGGTAGTTGTTTCTCAGAAAATATATGATGAATGAATGTATGTATTCAGTAATTTCTTATTCCCTCTCCCTCCATTTTCCCTCTTGGGCTGTAATTGCTGTAAATCTGTCTCATCACTGATTTTAGTCTTGGAGGGGGGAAGAAGTCTATATTCAGCTCAGTCAAAGATTGCACTGAACTTCATTACACATTCAATGTTGTACATTCTTAAAGATCTAAAAAAATAAAGAGCATTTTTATATAATTCTTGTATAAGGCCTCTTCATTGCCATTTTGTTGCAACTTTTGGAAAATAAGAGAATACTTTTGTGTTAATTTCTAATTTAGTGGCCCCTTTCCTAGTTTTTCAGCGCAAAGTAAGGCAATGAATAAGTCATGGGATATATGTCTCGCAGCCAGTCAAAATGAGACGTATGTCAAATTTTCACCATATGGGGTTTTTGGTATCATGTGAAAGCTTATTTCATACCCTTTCAGATGGTGAACAAAGTTCTGAGCTAGCTTTATTCTAGCCAGAGATATTGCAGTTTAAAGAGACAAGGGGGAACCCCCCCAGCAATGAACAAAATTCCAAGACAATCAAATTTAAATGAACGGTCGGGCGTGTAAATCTACATACCAACTTCACAAAAACCAGATTTTAATGAAGTAATATTTATAAATCAAGGATAAAACCGATATTGTCTTGCTCAGAAATGAAGGCACTTTCGATTTCTAGAAGAAAAAAAAATTTCGATGACCCCCTCCCCCCCCCCCCATCACATTCAAAGCCCAATTTCTCCGTTCTAGCCAGCGACTTACGTCTCATTTCGACTGGCCATGAGACAAATAGTCTGTGAACCCTTCAAAACAAAATTGAATTTATAAAAACAAAAATATATGATGTGTGAGTGAATGAATACCTCAAGCTTACTGATTCATCAGGCCAACATATATATGCTCACATTATATTATAATGCAAGAACATGGATGAGCCCTTAAAAAGTGATGATTTTTTTTAACAGCACTGCTCATTCTGCATAAATTACATTAGCTGGTGCATCAGTTTGTATGTAATGTAACTAATCAACAAATAGAAGAAAATATCAGAAAACAAAATGCTGGAAGAAGTCTAGCTCTCTTTTTCATTCCAACAAGTCCTTGCAAATCACATATTAATATGTCTCACAATGTAGCTAAAAAAGCGCAAAACACGTAATTAAGAGCCAATGTTATTGCTCTTTCTACAACATGGATAGTGTTGCTGTCCGGTGCAACTTGTGTAATTGCAAAACAGGTGAACTTTACAGAAAAACTAATAAAAATTTGCTAGTTCACCACAAGTTGTCCAATACTGCATTATTTTATATATCATGTTATTTATCATAACAATGCAGTACTGATGTACCAGAGTTATAAGTAGGCATACACCATGACAATGAAATTTGAATACCCATTTTTATGACTTTGAAGCGCAGATATAAGGTTTGTATCTACCTTTTTGTCAACTATTTGCATGGTTTACCTGTGCAGTGGAAATACGCAATGGGCTGGGTACTTGCACGCTGACCTTGTGCCAGTAACAGTTAGTTATATGATTTGTGATGTAAGTCAGCATGGGTCATGTGGGTCATATTTCAGAATAGGTCCAAACAGAAAATTAATGTTAAAATTATTGGTAGCTTGATTGATTTAACTTCTAGCTTCGATCTAGAATTTGATCATCATTTAGTCCAATTCAATAGAACTGAAAAAAAATAGTTAAGGCACGATTACTGAAATACGAGGGAACACTTGAATGAAGTGGACCTTCTAATACCCCAATACATTCAAAAGTCTCGGCAGTTGGCTGACCGTTTACTACCATCACTACAGAAAGTTCTCACTGGGCCAGATTTGTACACAATAATCCAGTAACCTGTAATTTACAACCCTCTAACGTAACATTTGATTACGTTAGTACTGACATCGAACTATACAAAGAGAAAGTATCTTAATTAACTTATTCAAATTTTTGCTAAAGCCTGGGTAAAAACTATCTTGTTAAATGCAAAAATGGCAGCAAAGTGAACACCAGTGGATTGTCTCCCCTTGCAGATAAACGACTTATGCGCCAGAGATGATGGACTGGTGGTCAAGTGTGATTAAATTACATAACAAATTCACGTATTTCTAATAATAAACATTTCCACAAGATACAGTATGTGATACCAGGTCAACTATGATTTGAATGAAAAAAAGATGACCTTATTTTGCAGTTGCATAGTCTGCAACGGACAGCAATGATATGCAGATATATTTCACCAGCATTATTGTTTCAAGGCATAAACTTCTGGTGAGGGCAAGAATTGAATGGAGGAAAAACTTCCCCAGACAATACATTGAAGAGCTTTAATCTCTTAAAATTTGCAGATAACAAATGTCACACGTTGCTCAACACTTGAAGTGAAAAATATTTCCTTATTCTCTGAAATCCTTTAATGTCAACCTCAAATCTGAAACCATTAATTATTTATGATTCAGTCAAATGTTCTGTAATTGCAAGATGAAACAAAGTCTCTGTCTCACTCTGCTGCTGGGTGGTTAAAGCAAACAAGGCTGCCCAATCATTCAACTGTTTGACATAGCCCAGTTTTTCATCTTTGCTGAGGTGTGGGGAGACTAAGCTTGTCTCCAGAAGTCTGCGTATGCAGATCTCAGTCTTTGGAAAAGGGAGCTGTGGAAAAAGAAAACAGAGATAGTACAGTATTGATGATTTTACTTGGGAAAATAATTCTGGGGTAATTAATAACTTATTTTGTCCTGTAACTGTACTTTCAGTACTTGACTCAAAGCCAGAAAATCATGCAATTTTGAATGAACATGTGTTGGTTGTCCATCAGGAGCCCATGATGACAGCAAACCGTGTGTAACGATGGTTGCAGTCCACAGCTGAGAGCACACTTGCGCTCAGAGATGTCACAGGTATGGGCTGTTGAGGATGTGGTCCTGTGCCTTTTCTCTCTGTAATTTTGTATGAACATGAGTAAATGAATAGATACTTTTCCATGCTCGGACTAACCTATTTTCACTGGTCCTACTGCTGGCTTCAAATTTGGCAGAAATGTACTCAAAATGCTTTATAAGATCAAGAAAAGTTTCTATAATTTTTCAACAAAATTGACATGTTTTATGACTGGAAGTGTGAGGTGAGGTAAGGCTGTCTTCAAATAATATTCAAACATCAAAATGGAGCTAGACACTCATGATTTTCGAGCAATAATTTTGTATTATTACAAAATGGATTTTACTGGTACAGAGTGTCTGGATCCGCTAACTGCAACATTTGGAGAGTCTGCCCCTTTCAAATCGACTGTTTACAACTGGTATCAGGAATTTTCATGTGGCCGAACGACCGCCAAAGCAGACCCCTAGAGTTGAGTTTTGTCAAAAAATGTTTAGAGAATATGATGAAGGCTGGTCAAAATCTGTGTATAAAAGTCATGATTGGAGACAAGACATGGGTGCACAGTTACAATCCTGAAAGGAAGCAGCAAAGCATGTCTTTGGTGAGTGCTGTGAAATTTAAGCGATCTCAGAACACTAATGAAATGATGGTGATGATTTCTGTTCCGAAAATGTGGCCATATTTCTGGAGAAGAACAAAGAACTGTTACTGCCCTATGGGATATAAAAACTTGTATACCAAAGGCTTTCCACGAGTCGGCACAAAAGCGTCCAAGGACGGGCACTTGAGAATTCTAGTTGCACCATGATAACACAAATGCTCACAAAGCACACGTGATTAAATAGTATTTGGAATGAGAAAATGTAAAATCTCTCCAACATCCACCATACTAACCAGACCTAGCTCCTTGTGACTTTTCTAATTCCTGTCACTCAAAGATCAAATGAAAGGGAAGCGATTCAGTGACAACGAAGAGGCACTTTTTATGTTCAATAAAATAATTAAGACAATACCTGCTGAGGAGTGAAGCCACTCCTTTGTCTTTTGGTGTAAGAAGATGCAGTCATGCATCAATGCTAATAGAGAGTGTTTCAAGAAGTTTCAGCTCTCTAGGACCTGTGGTACATGGTTAGTCTGGGCATAAAAAAGGCATACCTTGTAGTATTGCAGGTGGTATTCACTTAGTTGTGCTATAAAACATAAAAACTGACAACAATAAAAATGAGTCGAAAGTTGATATAAATCTTTGTGATTTGCATTATGCCTAGATATGAGAAAGTCATTGAAATCATATTTAGAACTGGGCATTTGTGACTAGCATTGTTGGGGGGAGCCCAGATTGGCTAGTTTCAAGTCAAAAGGTCAATTCCTTTTATTTTATCTTTAGAAAGAATAATCATTTCTGCACCAGATTATTTGTTCAAAATGTTTCTATGATTGAAAAACTGTTCGTTGCAGATTTTTTTTAATAGATGGGGGGTAGGCAAAATTCAGCATAATTTTTTTTTTTTTTTTTCAAAGTGAGAAAAAAGATGGTACTGCCAACTCTTATTTTGCTCCTACTGATAACTGTTGAATTAACAGTCTTCTGAGGATTTCTACTGTCAAAAAAAAAAAAAAATCTTTGGACTTTGGTACCAATTTTGTACATTTTTGATATATGACATTTTCAAAAATTCATTAAAAAAAAACATCAATAAAACTTAAATTCCCACGAGCCTTTTTTTTTTTTTTTCGATATGAGATATCTAAAATGACATGCAAAGTTTGGAATGATTTGGTGTGGTAGTGTTAGTAACAGAGGAGATATGTTTTGAAAAACAGAGCAAAATCCATAATGGGGACTGTTTCCATGGCAAGAGGATCGGCTATAAAATTTCCAGTTACATATTCTGAATCAGTCAGACATAGCAAAGTCAAAGGCAACAAAAAAGCTTTCAGGTGCCCCCTAGATTTGTGTCTAGGCTTTATGATAAGCTAACATAGGTCATTAGATCATAATGTGTACACATGTCACATATGTCTCCATTACAATCACAGCTATGAAGCAACACTCAGTCACATAGATTTACTTACAGGACTTTTTATCATCCGCTGTCTTTGTTGGTCTGAACCACATAATGAAATAAACTGACAGTCACAAAAGTATGTATACAGTGATATATGAGTGAAACTTACTCTTAAATTATCGGGTATTCTTTTTAATTCCTGAGTGATGTTTTCTTGTTCCTGTCGCAGTAGTGGCAAAGTAACAAATGATTGGGTGTATTTGAGATCCACAGGTAGATCATCCCATTCAACAGGGATAGCACTGCCATCAGGAGCCTTCTTCGAGACTTGATATATGCTGGAGCCATCTGTATCACTTTTTGAACCTGTTTCCTTGCCATCCATCCAGAGAACCTGCAAATGATTGAACAATCAAGACATGTCCTACATGTGTCATGTGACCTTTAGTTTTGCTTTTTCAGTCCAGAACATGAGAGAACCCAGCTGACCCATGACTAACTTGACCTTCTCATCCTCAACTTCCACAAACTCACACATCCATGAATACAGCCTTCACTGAAAAATCAGTGCATCCACCTTCAAAGCAAAAATTTGATATGAGTTGGATAACAAGGCCATGGGTCAAGAATAAGTTCAAGTAATGACTGTATCCATTCATTTATTGAAAGCTGCCTTTTTTCATATTTCTGCACTATGTTACAAATTCACCTATTCACTGTGTTTTGTGCTAAGAATCCCTCAGGAGTGGGATCTAGAAGTCCAGGACCCTTAGTGTCCAAAGGTTCAGAGCAAGAAAGGTGCATGGTAATGGCAAATCCGCATAATCACTTGAATATTTATTTTTGAATTATCAAAACTTTCCTGTTTTCCCCAATCTTCACTGAAACAGTTTGTAATATGGGACACTGGAATTTTCAGGAACATGGTTGCTCAACTGAATTGTATGTACTGCCTATTGGGGACACAACATGTAAAAGTAAAAAATGTTTACCAAACTGCTCAAGAAATATTTTTCCATTTACACTTATCTTTATTTGTTTAAATTTTTTAAAAAATTGACACTTGGCGCTAACCAATAAAATACAGGTTGTAAAACAAAACAAAAATTGTCCAAATTTTTTACTACTGAGTACAACCATACCAAACAGCCTATTGCCCAGACTAATAATCAGAGAATGTGTGTGCCAAATTTGAGCCTTATAGAGTGTATACTTTTGAGATTTTAAGATTCTTTAAAAAAAAAATTAAAAACTCTACAACACATAATTATATATGTCTTATAAGTTTTAGAAAACAGCCTTACCTCATAGTTAAGACTTTCAGTTCTATTTTTTCTATTTCTGCTCTTTCTCATTACTTTTACATAGATAAATTATACTTTCAGCTAATATTTTGGTGGATCGGCATGATCTCAGCCATAATGTACCCACAATTTATAAAATATAACATCATGATAACACACCAAGGTTGCCAATTTGCTCAAATAAAGAGGTGAGAAAAAATATATTTTATACTTTTTTTTAAATTACCAAACATATATATCAATCACTGCAATTAAAAAGGACATCATACCTTACAGCTGCAATCTCTAATACAGACCAGTCTATTTAATGGTACCATTTAAAGATGCAGAAAACATCTTGTGACTCACTTTTCTCACTTTCTGCTCTCCATGGGATTCACTTGAAAGAGTCCCAAGCAGCTCTTGCTCAATTTGTAAAGCCACTGAGTAGTCCAGTGCTGAAGTGGATCTGTATGATGGGTAGGATTCAGACATACTCCTTGTTGGCGCCCTTAAGGCTGGATCACTTTTTGCTGATGTAGGCTGAGGAGAGAGACTACATGTTCTCTCAATTGTCCGTGAGGCTAGGGGCATGTTACTTTGAGAAGAGAAAGACTGTGGAAATCTTGTTTCATGGCAACCCCCATCCTCTTCTGGATCTCCCTGTGACACCTGAGGAAATGCCATGGTGCTAATACTGACAAAAGGACTGGTGCAGAATTCATCTCTTGAGCTCACAGATCCAGAGACACTTTCATTAGCAGTTCTATTAGCTAACAAGTGTTGAGATATGGCATGGTGGATATAACCCAAAGTTTCTGTCAGAGCCTCTCTTTTAGCCTGAACATCCCATAGAATCCCTTTAGAAAGTTTTAGGAGATTGTTGTAATTCAAATGACCTTTACAAAATTGTAATGGAGGATGTACTGAAACAGCTGTCATATCCAAGGATTCCGCTGATGTTCTTGCGCTGTATGGAGATATGTAGGGAAGCGATGCTCTCTCACTGAATGATGTTGAAATGCCTGGTGGAATGAATGATGATGATGAAGATAATGATGACAGTGTACTAGGCTGGGTGTCACTTGCTGCATGTTTTGAAGGCAAAGATGTAAAGAATGCACTGGAAGGCACACTGGGGGGATCAACAGATGATGAGTCTGATAAGGATCTTGACAATCTGGGGACAGGTGGTATTGACATATCAGTTGAACGCAATTGAGATAATGGTGATTTTTCATCTACTGAATTATTTGAGGGCGAAAAGCCACTGCTACCATCACAGGTTGTCTCCACATCACAGTGTGTTTCGGGAATGCTTGAGGACTTAGCATCTGGACTGGAAGTGTCTCCGCAAGAATCTGAGGACAAGTTACCGAGAGGACAACTTAATTTGCCATTTTGATCTAGATCAGCCACATTTTCTTCATGATCAACTCCCCTGATGTTTTTCTTGTCACATTCCCTAGTATTTGTTGTTGGCTCCATGTTAAAACCTCTATGACTAGAGTCAGCATTTGCACATTTCTCAGCTCCAGCCTCCGTGTCCACTGCCACTAGCATTTGTCCCTCAGAGTTTATAGATCCACTTGGCATTCCATCAACACTGTCATTTTCTGGCTGTGTGCCTCTGTAGCCATCTCTTATGAAGTCTAAAACAGCTATGTAGTAATAGGCTCTCAAGAAATCCAGCTCTCGACACCTCATGCTAGACATGGAGATTGAATCATCCTCTCTAATGTCAGATAAAAATCTTTTAATGGGATTGTGACTTTCACCACCAGCTTTGTCCATATCTCCATGGTTTTCCATTGTAATGAGAACTCGCGCAGCATTGAATTCTTGTTGCAGTTTCAGCAGGTATTTAGCTCCTGTCAGATGAGATGAAGTGGTAATATTATTAGCAGAAAGATCTCAACTAATATTCAAATGATATTATGGTGGAACAGGAACTCAGAAACCTTTGATTAAAGCTTATCACATTAGCTTGCTGGAGACTATTTCTTTTGACTCTCTCAAGCATAGACACACTATAATAACTAACCCTCCACGTCGTACATCTCACCATCGGATGCATGGACCAAACTGAATAGGCACACATGGCTAATTATATAGAGCCAACCAGGCTTGGGAAAGAAGCATGCATAGCAAAAAAACACAGGTGGGTAAGAAATTTAGGACTAAAACTCTTCGCTGTGAGTGACAGACTTAAAACATTCAGAGCCTATTGAACCTATCTACCCTCCAAACAATAATAGGAGCATTTTTGACTATATTATGGGAAAATGACTAAATAAATAACTGGTAACTGGGGATACAAAAAGCAGACAGGAAGGCCTTCTGAAATTTATCACACATTAGACCTGATGGTAATCAAGTGAGTTGGTCAAAAGAAAAAAGGCAAGGAAGTAAGAAAAGAAAACATGGATAATTTAAAACAAAAGAGGTAAAGAAGAAATGGAAGAAAATCAACTTATAAATGTGTGACTAGAAAACAAATGCAGTGCTCCTGTGAAAACATATACAAAGGAAGAAAACAAGATGGACCTAGACAGTTAAATACTAACAAAAAGATCCCATTTTCTTTTGATGTTAGATGTGGTAGATGTAAAAGCTTGTGTACACACTCATGTAACATTGGGCACTACAAAAATGCAGGGAGATGGCGAACGACTTTAGGTCATCAAAATAGGGCATATTGTTGTTTGAAGTTTTAGTTTAGTTGTTTTCATTTCATTTTCAGTCTGTGGTAGGATCTCTAGCTCGAAGTTCCATTGCAACATATCATCCTGAAGAATGTGCATCTGCTTTAGCTTTTCAAGCCAAGGTTCTTTTTTTCTGCCTATCCTTGTCATCTTTTTCTTGAATTTTTTTTTCTTTATCATTAAAAAAACACTCTCTTTTAAAACTGTCAATTCACTCAGTACCATCAAGACATAGATATGAAAAGATCAAGAGGTATGTGAAAGAAAGTACTCATTGTGGTACATAGCAACAGGGAGATGGTAAGCTTCAGTTTAGTGTTTTTTGTTTGTTTTTATTCGGCACAGCACGGTTGCTTGGTAGTTTCTGTGCTGGATATGTATGAAACATTCTTGGCACAGCATCCTCTCTAAGTCTTTGTATCTTCAGTCTTTGGTAAAATCTGTTTTAAGTCTCTGTGAATTTATATAGCAAAAAAATCAATATTTGAGGAGAAAGATGAGATATCTTGCTATCCAACAAAATTGGATTTACATACCCTTTTCAATACCCTTTTCAACTGAGGTGATAAAGGTTCAATTTTGACTTTTTTTTTGGTCCTTTTTCCTGCCCCTCTCCTTGTTGTCTGTCCACACACTTCTCCAACTATGCGTTATCTCTGAATGCTAATAAGCCTACAATAAAATATAATCGGTGTCCCCTAATTAATTTGGACATAAATTACAGATCGTCCAGGCCTAGTTCCTGAATCTATTATGAATGTGTTAATTTAAACCGTGCCATCTTTGAATCTCTCAGTGTTATATTACAGGGGAAAAAACTTTGCTACAGTTAGTGAAATAAGCTAGTTCTTCTGTTTTAAATCATCAATTATTGTTTCTTTTCCTCTGTCTCATTTTCTTGCCTTCACTCTTCCACTGATTCACTAATTAGCATCACGTCTAATATGTGGTATATTTTAGTAGGCTTTGCTTTAGTCCCCTTTTCATATCAACTGTTACCATTTATTTATTATTATTCTGTTTTCCTCCATTTTTCAGTCATTAACACTACTCACTAATGGGATCTGGCTTTGGTTCATTAAGCTGTAAATTTATTATCTCTGTCATAGCGAAGAGCTTTAGTGATAGATTTCCTGCCCAACCTGTGTTTCCAATGTTTTTTGTTATACGCATTTCCTTCCATAGCGCAGTCAACTCCCATGCGGTATTTTAAGCACTGACACTCTGTTTGAATTGGACGGGAAATTTCCCACGCATGCCGAGTCTAATTAATAGTATGTCTATGTTCTGAAGTTGACAAAATAACTTTGAGCTAAATTACAGTTGAATTCAAGAACTCAGCAAGATAGGTGAATATTCAGAATGGGACATTTCATGTGGCAACCCACTAAAAATTTTGCAAGACAAATAATTAGAACAAACAATCTGTATTGTCATTTTTTCTGTTTATTTTATTTTATTTTACTTTTTTTGTTTTTTGTTTCTTTAACCCCTTCAGTACCTATATGATGCACATTTACGTCATATTATTGCCCAACACCTGCAGTGGTGACGTAAATGTACATCACAGAAGTAAGGAAAATAGTGGTTCCTGTGTATGTGCTTAACGTACCCTTACGTCATAAATGAATGGCCATACAAGTCTTCTGTTGTGAATTCTAACACCAAAAAAATGCCAAAGTAAGTAAACAGACATCTCATTCTTGACACAGAAGTAGGTTTAAGGGTGATTTGTTACTGCTACCGACTACAATGCACTGGAGAATTCAAAGTAGATCAACAGTGTTTACAATGAAAGGCGACTTGAGCCTACAACATCTACTGGAAATCAAACAGAAATATGCACTATGCACTATATATTTTGTCTGAGTCTATGTATTTTCAATCAAATGGCCTGACATAAAATAAAACTCAGTTATTGTGATAAATGCTTCCAAAGCCTGGAAGAATAAACTTAAATTGGCAAAACGAACAAACAAAAAATGAGATATATAATTATAGTTCTATAACATATACAAATACAAAATATGTAATTCCAAACTCAGTTAGATTCATCCTCCTTTCAATCCCCTGAAGATACATGCACTTCAACATCCTGTTTGCTGGAGGCAAAATTCAGCAAAATTCCCTAGTAAAGTGAGGGAAAAATGGTATTGCCCAGTGTTTTGCTCTGCGTCTTCTGATGACAGCAACTGTTGAATTTATCATGGATCTTGTGATGATTTCTACTGTTAAAAAAATTGCTGGACTTTTGATCGGAGAGCTTACTTATTCTGATTCAATGAAGTGAAAAAAAGGAAATGACTCTACATGAGTGTATTAGCTTATCAAATAGCAAATATAGGCACCAAGGCCACATCTGAAGAACAAGCCCTCCAGGAAACATCATATTTCATGGCCCATGGTTACTTCAATGTCCTCTGTGCCAAATTGTAGAGTTTTGTGAATACTGAAGTTTTTGCCATGTGCTTTACAGTCAATACATTTTTTTTTTTCCGTTTATTTTTCTATCTCCTCCAAAATTAACCAACGTATTTTCATCATATTTCACCCACATAATAAAAAAAGAAGTGACACAGGCTTTTTATTGTACCTCTTTTACTTGTTTAGAAAAAAAAAATATCAACGCATATCTGACAACAAGTCATAAATGAACACAATCAATAAAATTTCAATTTACTCTTGAGACTTTTTAGACATTAGATGTTAGAAATGACATGAAAAGTGGAAAATTTGATATGGTAGTAAGAGATGAGATAGATTTTGGAAAACAAGGCAAAATTCAAGATAGCAGCCATTCCCATAGCAAGCAAATACGCTACTAAGTTTCCAAGGACATTCTGAATCAGACAGACATGCTACATATACACGCACACAGTAAAATGACCTAAGATCAAAGGCCACAAAAAAAGTTTCGGGTGCCGCCCCCCCCCCCTCCCCCCCTTCCTTCAAGTGCTGAATACTCACTGTCTGTCATGACATGATCAGTTGTCAGAAGAACAAAGCATATCAAACTCACCATCTGCAGGGATATGTATATTTTCTTATGGATATATGAAAAATGTTGTATAGCGCTAGATCTGAGATCTGGCTACATTTCACAGTATTTGTAATTGGTGGGATTAGGTTTTTTTTTTCATACAAAACATGAGCTTAAACTGCTGGAGATTTCACAATGACTGATATCATATGAATTTACAAATGATATGTAAAAAATTTACCTGGTGGCAACATCAGACGACAGAATGACTGCAGTAATGATTTGTGATTGCCTTGGAACAATAAGGAAATGGCCTGCAGGAGATGAGTGATAGAACTTGATGTTTCAGAGGCCAGCAATGCCAACAAGCAGAGAGTGACATCCACACTCACAAGTAGCAATATCTGCAAGAAAATATATTTAGATTCATTACCAACAACCACAGACCTTGGCCTATAACTATTTTGTGTAAAACAACAAATCTCTTGCTTCATTTTAAAGGTATGGTAAAGAATTCCTCAAACGATGTGAGTACTACAACATGCAAGCATTATTTATCTTAAAGGGGGGGGGGGGGGGGGGGTCCTGGAGGTGATTTTTTTTTTATTACTAAAGATAGACTATCTCAACTTTTTCCATCGAATTCGGCATGATCAAATTAGAGGAAAACAGTGAAAAAAAATCAACTTTTTCAAATGGCTGCCATGGCAATGCTGCCATCTTGGATTTTGGCATCTCTAAATTGGCTAACTTCAAAATCTATCTAATCCGCCAAATTTTAACAAAACTGGATGAAACTTGGTGAACATATTGTTTGACATAATATCTAAAAAGTTAAATATTTTCAGCCCTTCCCATGCAATAGAAAATTTTCTAGAAATTTTTGAAAATGCCATGTAGCAAATCAAATTTTGCCATTTTTTCATACCAAAAACCCAATTTTCTCTAAAACTTACAATTGAATGGGCCGTACATATGTACATTTTTTGTTCTTGTTATGAAAATGATGTATACCAAATTCGGTTAGAATCAGTTTCGAAACAAAAAAGTAGATAGCAAAATACTGCCCAAAAACACGGATTTTGAGAAAAACGCATTTGAAGTTATTTTTTCAGTGAAAAATAGACATGGTGATTTTTTTCTTCGGCTTTCAGCCTCAGAACTGCACTGTTTTACATTCTAGTCCTCTCTCCATGACTTCTGTGTCTCTTGTTGCTGTTTTTCAGCTTTCTGGGCGTATCTTTTCTCGAATTTTGTTCCCTACCCCCCATCATTATAAGGGCTCTCATAGAGTAAATACCGGGTTCTTCAGGGCCTATATGTGCCCCCCATATCTTTTTTTGTCCACACCAAGAGTGTCTTGACCTTTACTATGGCATATAGTCCACAACTGAGCTCTGAAGCAGTAGAAAGAAAGAAAAATTTTGCTCTTTATAGGACGTGGAAATTCATTTTTGAAAGCTTACACTGATAATCTGCATGATCAGCAGTTTTTTTCACCTCATAGTGGTCATTCAATGGCCATCCCTGGCATTGGGGTTCCTGATATTGCTAGAAGAGGTCATAATCAAGTGTCCTATGCACTTTGTGCCTATATATAATCATACAGCGATGATCTATGACTGCATGTAGCAGCCAGATGGAGCAAAATCCTGGCTGATAGTAGGCTAGGCCTACCGTTGTATGACCATTGGTCAAATGCATTAGAATGGACATATCCACTTTCTTATACCATTTTTATAACAGAAAAGGCAGGGCTTTTAAGAGAAAACAAAAACCCAAAATTGCATTTTTGGGGCAAAATCCAGATTTCAGGACGCGCCCCCCTCCCTCCCCTTAATAATAAGCACATGAGGACTATAATATAATACAGTTTTATAAGATGCAAATTAACAAAGGATACTGGAAAGATTATTTTTTCTTTCTTTTCATTCCTTTTTTTGGCTTCTCATACACAGTGTAACTCTAGAGACACTGATATAAATTTACTAAACAGAGTAACAACTACACACTGGGTAGTACTATCACTGGCTTGTTGCACAGAATGTATTATGGCAGGGATCTAACTAAATCTTTTGAGCCTGTTGTGTAAAACCACTGTGATATATTCAATAAGGCAAGAGACACACAGCATAGAAATTCTCTAATATATTTTGTAGAATTCTTCCTCTCTTGTTCCTAGATAACCAGAACACTTCTTTGGACCAGAACACTTCATTGATAAAATTTTATTGATGGGCTTAATTTAGTTAGCGTAATTCTCCTAATGTAATTTTTGACTGTGGTTACTGGTTTCATTTTGAGAAAAAACCTTCCCTTCCCTGCTACTTAAAATTGGTATCTTCTTCCAGACGAGCAATAAATCTTGTCATAGATTGTAAAACCTCACAGGACATAATATGAATATCATACATGAACTGCAGATTGAAACTCACATTTGGCAAATCAGCAATGTTTTGTGTGAGGGGTACCAGTTGGGATATGGCAGTGTGCATACTCATAAGATCCTGTGAAATCATAGCTATATCAAGGTGTTGATGCCACACTCTTAATACATGATGAGGAAATGTATGCTCTCCTATTAAGTGAGGTTCCCAAGGAATGACAGGATCAATGTCTAATTTGTCCAAGAGAAACTCTGCAACAAAACATGCATTTCATGAATTAAAAGAAAAAGATTTGGTATTCCACCAAGAAAATAAACGTCACAAGGTAAAAATGAAAATGCAAGATGGTTGGAATAAGAAGCACTAATTTTATAAATCCCATCTGGGGAAGACAAACTTATCTCTGTTATTACTCTAGTAACAAGTAAATAAAATGTTAATTTACAAAAAAAACAACAAAAAAAACCAGTAAACTGGCACATCTGATAGGTTTGGAAGATGTTTTGATCATGCTCCATAAAAACTATAAATGATGTGTGATATTTCACCCTAGCATTCAGTGTACAAAAGACTGTACCTGATTCACTCTGATTAAGATGAAAAAACAGACAATCGAATGCTGGTTCATGAAGAGCACTAGAAAATCCTCAGATATTGTTAAATAATCTTAATTTTGCAGTAAATAAAAACAGTAATAAAGATTTTTGTCAAAGTCAAACTCTGTCATCTGAATTCCTAAGTAATATGAGGCCTGCAGTTTGATAGTCTTTATGTATGAATACAAACGACATCAAATCCAAATGCCACTCTACAATCCTTCAACAGTTTGCATACTGAATGATTCAGTCAATTTCATTAACTGAGAAAAATCTGAGATTGTCTAGGCGTTTTTCACACTGCCTTTTTGTCTGGCTTTTTAATTCTCTTACTCCACCATCTCAAAGGCCCATGATATTAGGTTCAGTCTCCTAAGTGTAAAGCTCTTTGTTTCAGCTGAGTTTTTTTTTCTTTCTTTTTCTTCATGTGCGCCACCAAAGGTAATAGTGCTCTTTTCTCTGGCAACAAGATTTTTCTTTGTTTAACAGACAGCTCATTCTCAACAGCCCCAGTTACCCTCAGACAGTGGCAAATTTTGTAAATATCTTATAAGCGAAGGAATCCTGCAAGTTCAAGTTCTGTCACTTCTCAGATCTAACAAAAATCAATAAAAGAGAGATAAATATTCAAAATAAAACAGAATAAATAAGTCACGACGTACACGGGACTGGTATTTTAGTTGCCGCCAGCGAACGAGAGGTAACGGGGTCATTTACCTGGCGTGGCAGCTAATGCCCTGCTGGAGCCGAGCAGTGCTATTACACTGATTTATTGGGTTTCTTTGTCATCAAATATTAGGTATTTCCTTAACAATACAGTTAAATGACTTAAACAGTTAGACAGAGTGAAAAATCCTGTAAAAGAAGATACCAAATTTATATTTACAGCTTCAAATACAATTTTACA
>JBCEWB010823842.1:0-16214 GCA_039654565.1 Peronia peronii
TCAAAATCGATGAAAGAGTAGGCTGCGTGCCGCTGTCCGGGCAAAATTTCCAAATTCCAAATTTCTACCCACAAAATGTCTCACCAAAAATTAGCAGTTTCTAAAAGCCGAGATAATCCTACTTTCTTTGGATTGAAAGGCTTAAGAAAAACAAACAAAGAGCGTTTCACCTGTTGGATATATACGGGCGGCGCACTTGTGTTAAACTTGCTATGTTGTAGAGATGAAATTAACTCTTGTCTTGAACCACAGAGAATGAAAGATATTTCATGGAGTCTCGTACATTATATTACTTTTACAGGCCTTCAAGTATGAGCAACATAACTGTCTTTGTTCTTTCTGTAGTAAGCACCAAGATGCTTTTGTTGTTGATGTTGTTGCTATCTTTCATCACAGAATGTGTTTATCAACATCCGATCTTTCTAGACTGAGCACAAAAAAAAAAAAGGAAAGAAACTATTTTCTTTCTACTTTTCTTTTGATACAAACTGTGTTTAAAGTCTTTTCTTTTTGTGGGGGAAGGGGGGGGGCACAAAACACGTCTACTATCATTAATGCATCCCTTCTTTCTATAAACTTATTGAATTGAGCGTACGTTTTTGTTGTTTTCTTTTGTTGCAAAATGGGTCAACTAATCTAGGACCACTTTTGCTCTACATTACCAAGGTACAGATATTCCGAATCAAAGATGCATACCGCGTCTTAGCTTCCATCTCACAGAGTTTGTGAGCAATGGAAAAAACATCTGTTTGATCACATTAAAGATCCCATTCCTAGACAAAATCTAAAAGTGCTCATCCGTTGAAAATGAAAACCAGGTTTGCATCAAAGGTTGTCAAAGTTTAAAGCGGTGGGAGAAAAAAAAAAGTGAGTGTGGAAAAAAAAAGGCGGAAAAAAAAGGAAGATGGCCTAAAAATGCTCAGTGAAATTCGGTTCGTAAGAATGAAAATTGGAGATGTTTTCGGTGCGCAACAGTTCATGTTAGACCTGGAAATCCCCGGCGGAATATGTGTATCCCTGCTTAAAATAGAACACTCACTTATGTGTGTTACCGCTCCACCACGAGATCCGACAACAATCGGTTCCGCGCATTTTTTTTTCCTGTGCCAATGTCAGTGAACAATTTGGAATGTTTGTACTCCCTACTTAAAATAGACGGGGATTCCCAGCCGCTCGTTTAGTCGAAACAAATCTATTAAAACGAGTGCCTGTATGAGCTAGAGTGAAAGGGTGAATAGAAGTGAAGAATGAAAGAGTCAGGAAGCATAACCTATTTATCCATCCATCCATCCGTCCGTCCGTCCAACCATCCACCCATCCATCCAGCCATCCATGCATGCATGCTCCATCCATCCAGGCATATGTTACAATAAGACAAAAAAAAAAAAAATCCTCTCAAGAAGATTTTTAACAACTATACAATTATATTTTCAACAAACACATTTCTTTCCCTACAATAATCCACAGTTTTTTAGAGGTTAAAATACAGATTAAAATATAATATAATGATGTTGGTGATGATATATGTACATAATATATAATATTTTTATAACAGCTTCCCTTACTTATTTCTAGCAACTAAATAGGATCTTATCATTTTCCCATCAAGAAAATTTTAAGAGTTTCACGTCACGCCTTTTATTCATTTTCTAGTTTATTAAGGAGTGTTGATGAACACATTATTATGAGATTACCTTTGTACATAACACGTGATATTCAGATTATTTGGGTTATTCTACAAAACTGAGATGGACAACAATAACTGTGTGTGTATGTGTGTGTGACTTTCTTTGTATGTGTGTGTCCGCGTCCACGCGGGTTTTTTTTTTTTTTTAATCTTCAGTGTAACTTTTCATTCAAAAGAAATATATTTCAACTATCCATATTTCCACTGGATTTTGTGTGTGTGTCTGTGTGTGTGTGTGTGATTGAACATGCTAGTATGTGGGCTATATTTGTCAAAGGTAGCCATGTCTGTCAAGAGCTATACGAGAACTTATGCACTTTTCTACCCTGTTATTATATGAATATATAAAAGCCCTTAACAATTCCAGCCTTCACAATTAAACATTTGGATTCACAGTATAAAATGATATATATAGAAATAAAAATGAAATAAACATTTTGAAAACAAACCAAGTGTTTCTCATCTTGAGAGCAAACTGACTGTTCACTTATTTATTTTGCTTCCTGGTGGTATGTACTGTATTACTTACTACTACATTGTAACAGACATTCAAACTGTTATGGAAGGTTGTACCTGTTGTCTCCCAGAACGGATCCGTTCATGTTCTCTAGCTGAAATAGTTCATCAGGGGCTGCACTTATTTTGGCAGGACTGGGCAATATCATGGTACAGACAGATGTGCAAGCACTATGGCGGATTGACACTCATTTGAAACTAGTGGCGATGTGAGACCTCATCAATCATTCGATCTCTTCTTACTCTCAGTCGTGTTAGGCACATTATAGCTGTGATTTTGCTGATGTCCATTAAACCCAGACCCAGGCCATTCGATCACGTTTTTGTACTGTTTGCTGACACCAGAAAATAGAGAACTGTCCCCAGCAAGAAGCTTCTATCTGCCACTCGATAATATATTGTTAGCTTTTCATTCGTCACTGGATTATACGACGTGTGCAGGTGTAGCCTTATTTTTATTACACCGACAATAGATAGGGACAAAATGTTGAGTGTTCCACATTCACAATAGTTGTGTTTTTTACAACACATGCATTTTAAACAAGTACAGAAGAACAAGAAGCGTAAAATTTGATGACGATGACTTAGAAGTGAGGATACCTGTCATACATAAGTAGTGTTCTGTTAGCAAAGACACTCTGAGTAATCGAATTGTACAAACGAAGGCTGTTTTCCGATACACACATACATACACAGATATAGAGTGAGAGATAGACAGAGAAAAAGGGAGAGCGAGAGAGAAAGAGAGTGGGGTAGACTAAACAGAGAAAAGATACATCAATGCAATGTCAACAGAGTTACTTTTCTCAATTTAAACAATTTTGTACCAGGAAAAAAAAACAACTTTAAACATAAAGTTCTAGATGTGCTAAGACCATTTTCTTATGCTCAGCGTATTATTATATTGGAGAATGGGAAAGGGGCGGTAGGAGGGGAGAGGGGGAGGGGAAAGAGACAGCAATATAAAGAAGGCGGAGTGCAGAAAAGGGGGGAAAACTCCAAATGTGTCCATGTGGACACAAGAAATGATCGTCCTGTCCTTGTACTCAATTTATATTTGAATTATTTCATGAACTTTAGCATTGAATACCAAGAAATAGTGTCTGTTTTTACATTTGTCTCAAGATCTAAACTACCGGTCTTTTTTAAAATTTCTATAGCCAGATATGCATAACTGATAAACCCGAAGGAATTTACATGTTGTATTAAACGTGCTCTACGATATTACACCCAATAATGATAAAGGCGTTGAACTGTTACATGACAGCCTATAGAAAAGCTGTCAGACATTTCTCCTGTAAGGGCATGGACACATGCCTGTGTTGACTGGTCAGTGAAAGGTCCGACTTAGGCATCCGCTGTGATGTCCATCATGGTCAGTCCGTGCGCTAATGAGAGAGCTCTTCTGTTTTTAGAATTTTACGCGAACCGCCGAAATGACTGTGCTTGATATGGCGGGAAGAACTGATTACTATATTAAACGATTAAAGAGTGAAACTGAATTTTATGATACGAAGCGAATTTCTACTTCTTCTTCTTTTTTTTTAATGTTATATACGCTGTCACATTTTCAAGGCTAACCGCATGCTTTGGCTGTCCTAGATAGAATAATAACTAATACACAAATACATGTGAAATCTGGTTTCATCGAAATACAAAGGATATAATCAAAAACTGAGATTTTCTCAGAACTTGAATGTGATCATTTAGTATTGTTTGCATTTCCACTCCTCATAATTATATCGACCTTCAGCTATTACTCCTTTGTTGATAATTTACTACTGAAGCTATTCGATATACAGAAGATACCAACACCTTTCAAGTTTTTTTTGTTTTTTTTTTTGGTGTTATTTTTTTTCATTAAGTGAGAATATGTATGTGTGTGCGTAGTGTGTGTGTGTGTGTGTGTGTGTGATTTTGTCTCTGTGTGTGTCTGCGTCCACGCGTTTTTTTTTTCTTTCTTTCTTTCAATCTCACAGTAACTATTCATTTACAAGAAAATATTTCAATTATGCACATTTCCACTGGTTATATTTTTTTTCAGAAAGGTCGTGTGATTGAACATGGTGGTAAGTGGGCTATATTTGCTAACGGTAACCATGTCTGTCAAGAGCTGCACGAGATGTCTGTGAAATTAGCTTTCGCATTTTTCTATCCTGTTATGATATGACTGTAGAGATGTATAAAAGCCCTTAAAAATTCCAGCTTTCACAATTCAATATTTGGATTCATAATATAAAATTAATGATATACATACAAATAAATCTGAAACAAACATTTTAAAAACAAACAGGAAAAAAAGAAACAGAACTGTTTTGTTTGTTTGTTTGTTTGTTTTTTCTACCAGTCTTCCTCATCTTCAGAGCAAACTGTATGTCTACTTCTTTATATTGCTTCGTGGTGCCATGTATCAGGCATTTAAATTGTTATGGAAGGTTGTACCAATTGTCTCCCCACGAGATCACCTCCAGTAGGAGGTTGAAAGACGTAGTTCAGAACGTAGCTGTCTCCCACAACGGATCCGTTCATATTCTCTAGCTGAAGTAGTTCAACAAAGGCTTCACCTATTTTGGAAGGGCTAGGCAAGAAAAATACATGTTTATGGAACAGATGTGCAAGAAACATGGCAGTTTGACTTTGACAGAGATTTGGAACTAGGAGACATATGAGAATTCATCAAATTACATGTATTAGATCTCTTCTTACTTTCAATCACGTTAGGCACACTATAGCTGTGATTTTGCTGATGCCCCTTAAACCCAGATCCAGGCCAGGCCATTCGTATCACATTTTTTGTACTGTTTGTTAACATCAGAAGGCAGAGAACTGTCCCCAGCAAGAAATCTCTGTCTACCACTCAATAATATGTCACCTTTTCATTCGTGACTGGATCATACCAAGTGTACAGGTGTGGCCTAATTTTTATTATACCGACAACAGAAGAATACAAAACTTCGAGTGTTCTACATTCACAATAGCTGTGATTTTTACAACAGATGTGCTTTAAACGTGTACAGAAGAACGAGAAGCGTAAAATTTGATGACGGTAACATATAAAAAGACGTGAGGAACCTGTCTTAGATAAGTAATGTTCTGTTTTCATAGGCACTGTGAGTAATCGAATCTTACAAACGAACGCTGTCTTCCGACACACAGACACACACAGATAGATAGATAGATAGATAGATAGATAGATAGATAGATAGATAGATAGATAGATAGACAGATAGACAGACAACCAGACAGAGTTCTTTCTCTCTTGTTTCACAGCCCATTACAATCTGTAAACAGTTTATGACCACAGAGAGGAACCGGCCTTGCCTTGTATTTACGGCCCAGGTTTTGATCTTCTCACACCTTTATGGCCATGAAATGTCTTCTGAAATCTGAAATCATGAATACATTGTACCGAAAGACTGTCCTTACACCATGACATAACTTTCATGTAAGAAGTATATCGGTCTATTCACATAACTCGCACAAAATCGCCTAAAAAAAAAATGCCATGATGGTAAATACTACTGCATGCAATATATAAACCGGCCAGGTTTACACTATTTTCCAAATTTTATACATGTATTTTATTTTAATGTAATTTTTTTTTTATGTAGCCTTTCAAATTATGCCATTTCGGCTTTCTATGCCTGCCCAGATTGGAGAATATATTTTTGGGCAGAAATTTGGCATTTGGAAATTTTGCCCAGACAGCTGCGTTTCCGCCTACTCTTCACCCGATTTCTAGCTGCCAAGCGTTGTTCAATGTGCGTCGCAAACATACGGGACATCTGAAATATATTTGCCCTAACCCAAGAAGGCTCGAGTCAGAATTCCCTACCAAGAAGACAGGGGACCACTGACTGAGTCACTGAAAAACAAAACAAAACAAAAAAAGCAAGCAGGCTATAAATCTTTCCCATCCTCAGGTAGGATTCAAATCCGTGGCTTTTTCACCAAGGAGCAGACGCCTAACCCCTCAGACACGACGGCCACCTGACACATAGAGCCGTTCACTTTCATGAAATCTACACCCTTAACTTTTTTTTGGCCATGAAAAAATCTGCACCTCACGGCTGGATGTACGGGTTTGCACCACTTTATTATTCCTCGTAAGGTGCAGTCTGAAGTCTTTTCTCCTGCTAATCTAAAGAAATTTGATATTCCATTTAAGCCAGGCCATTAGGCCCACCAATGTGCAGCAAACCCCTATATATATCGCTTGCTCCAACACACATTCATAATCAGAATCACAGACGTGTCATGATTAGCCATAGTGTTATCCACAGTTACATTCATTATCACAGCCACACACTCAAAATCCACCAGTCTGACATACATTATTAAGCACGGTGTAACACAGCCACATACACACCAAAAGCCGCACAAAGCATTACCAACCGCAACGCACCAACAGCCACATATACTTTAAGACCATACGTAGAAAACCCAGAACACACCAACAGCCACATTATACATACCAGAGCCACACACGGAAGGATCAACGAAACACACCAACAGCCACATACCCACCAAAACCACATATATGACATAATCAACACAACACACCAACAGTCACATGTGTACACATACAAGCAAAGCCACACATACTACGACCAATGCCCCACACACTAGGACCAAAGCCCCACACACTACGACCAAAGCCACACACACTACGACCAATGCCCCACACACTACGACCAAAGCCACACACACTACGACCAAAGCCCCACACACTACGACCAAAGCCCCACACACTACGACCAATGCCACACACACTAGACCAAAGCCACACACACTACGACCTATGCCACACACACTAAACCAAAGCCCCACACACTACGGCCAATGCCCCCACACACTACGACCAATGCCACACACATTACGACCAAAGCTCCACACATTAAGACCAAAGCACAGACACAGAGAACGATGACGCCGTGTTTGGTCACACCACAGCGCCACACATAGCCCTAATCACCGGCCCAGAGTGACGTGTTGACAATGACGCTGTGTCTACACTCGGGGAACCCTCGGTACGATCAATATTTGGCTGGCCTCTTGTGGTCCCACATGAAAGGGAGAGGGTCATGAGGGGGGAAGGAGGTCGGGGGTGAAATCAAAGGAAATGTCCATTCATAAAGGGAAGAAAAAAGTGGGTGGTTAGGAAGTGAGGAAACGGAAGAAAAAAGGAGAGGGAGAGAGGGAAACAAACAAGACGAGAAAAAAAACTACCTGTTGAAGAAAACAGATTAAAGATGTGCCAGTTTCAACTGAAGGCACGGACAAAGAGACAGCACACAAAGCTGCTGGTCTCGGTAGAGTGAAAATAACCAAGCAAAAAAATAAATAAATAAATAATCTAAATGACTTAATAACTAAACATCTGACTGACTGACTGACTGAATGAATGAATGACTGAGTGACTAAATAGCTGACAAAATGACCTACTGACCAATGAACTAATGGGAGATCGTTGTGTCCAGCCCTGTTACTTTCCTTTGCTAGACACAAGGAGTGTAAAGAAGAAGAAGAAGAAGAAGAAGAAAAAAAAAACATCTGTGCGCCCTTTGCTTGAAACATACTTCAAGATTTATTACTATTATTTCTTAATTATGGCATGAAGAGAATGGTTTCTTCTTACTGCTAGAATTTTATCAAACTTTTGCTGATCAGTCGTTCGAATGACATGAAGTGAAAGAACTCCTGCTTCTTTACACTGCTTGCTCAACACCTCTCGTGTCTGGCACAGAGAAGATATCATACAGGGCTGGTCACAACGATTTCCCATATACTAAATAACCAACCTACTGACTAACTTTTCAAGTAACTACCTCCTAACCAGCCAGCCAATTAAACAAAAGACATAAAAAGATATGACAAGGGGAAGGTTTACACACGCCCAAAGAGAGACATGAAGACTGCAGTTTGTTTTCGTTCATCCAGAGAGCCACTTCAGCCGACACACTGTCATAAAGTTAGACCAAACAAGCGGAACAAAATGACGTACAGCGTTTTCCAATTTTTCGAAATCTGTTGAACGTACACATATTGAAAAAAATTAATTGATGAAATGCTCAAAGATGCTCGCTTCTCTGGGAAGATTCAAACAGTTCATTCCAATATTCAAAATAGTAATAGTAATACGGACCACACTTCAGAGTTTAATTCGCCTGAATTTTAAAATTGCCAAATGACCAGCGCCAAGATCAAACCTTTGCCAAATATTTACTCTGAACGAACCCTGCAATTCGTCCCGAGATCCAGATCTTTTTCCGAGTTCACATAGTGTGTCGAACACATAATTACTTTTATCTGCATTTCAACATTACCACAATTATATCAGCATGCAGTTGGCGATTTGACGGTAACAATTACAAAATGTGTTCGATATCGAATCAAGTCCAAATAAGATGGGATTAAAAGTAGGCAAAAACTTCGAGTCATCGATGAGCTATTTAAGTCATCTGATAACTCTGTTCTGTTTTCTTTTCTGGGCGCAATCTTTTGACGTGCTTGCCATGATGAAAAATATTACCTGTTAACTGATCTGCTGTTACTGCTGGCTTGCTACCGTGCCATTTCCAACAAGACACAGCTTGCATCATTATCACTGGTCTCTCTTCTGGATCTTTGCTGGAGCATTTAACTGGTAAGCATTCAGACGTTCATGACAATGTGGAGATTTATCCGTCCGTCTGCCCATTCATCCCGTCCACAAATCCACCTATCCATCAATTCATCCGTCTGTCCGTACGTCCTTCTGCCCATCCATCCATCATCGATCGATCCATCCATCCACCCATTCTTCCATCACGTAGCAAACAGAAGGTCACCTTCACTGCACATGCAACTGAAAATGCGGTGGACTGTGTAGACCAACAATATGAAGCCGCGATGTCGGTCATACAGTACATTATACAAACATGTACTAATGAGCCATGCTGTGAGGGAAAGTACACATGCACATCTTCCATCCCTTCAAAACGGACAGCAATAATAATAACAAATATGTGCATAACAATTTTTTATCGACAAGAAATCAGCGAACGGCGCAGAAAGCAATGGTCTTTCCCATAAAGATAAAAAGAACAAAGGACCACTCCCCAAGTCCGAACTGTCCGGTCAGCGAAGGTCACTAGGTGGAGGATGAGTCATGGCTTAGCGAGACAAGCTTGTGGACAGAGAGGATTTAGCGACTTTTCTCAGACCTTCAGCTTGTCACAAGGCTGACATCCCCGTCACAAACTTTTGTAGTCATTAGTTAGTGGAAAATGTGTAATCTGAGGCACAGAGTGGTAATGAATCGGTCCTTTCCTGTGGAAGGATAGTGATTATTCACCCCCCCCCCCCCATCCCCCCCCCGCCCCCACCTTTTCAGACTGCATTTCCAGTCTGACTTCCAAAATATTGGATCATTTTTTTTTTCCCGGACAACGACGTTTTTGGCCCTCTCTTAAACCATACGGAATTCCCGAAGTATTTCCGCTATTATTCAAACGTCAAGTCTCCCTTCACGAGAAGTCAGGGAGTCGTTTAGGGTGAAAAAAAAAACGGATTATAATCTTTCCCACTCCTCCAGTAGGATTCAAACCGGAACAGTTCCATCGAGAGGCAAATGCCTTATCCCTAGACCACGCCTACCACTCCCTCTGCCCTCTGCAGTGAAAGGTCTCCCTGACCTGGAAGATGACATTTATTCTACCTCTTATGCTGTCAGTTTTCAAAGGGTATCATAGTTTTATACAAAAAGAAATTTTTCAGGACCAACCCATTTCAGTTCTCTTCATCTGCTCTTTATGAAGTTCAAGCCCCCAAGAGAAGTAAAAAGTTTCAAGTTTTGTTGAAATTTCTTCGTCCTCTTCGCTTTTTAATTGCGTTCTTTCCTTCTAAACGAAAAGAGGAAGGTAATTCTCCGGACAAAGACAATCATCAACGGGTAAGGTATAAAAGAAAACAAAAACCAAACAGAGACAATTTTCACTGTTCAAAGAAACTTCACTAAGAAACCCAACAGATACAATCACTTTCATAAACTGTACACACAAACAAAAAACAGTTCACCGAATATTTTACGGTGACATTACGCCCTGGTTTCTTTCAAGCATCAGTAAAAAGAAAATGAACAGAGTGATGAATCATCAAAGCAAGACAATACACGGTTTTGATCTACCTCTGTAGCAAATCATCTCACTGGACAATGAGCTTCTTTCGTCCGTCAAATCATATCAGCAATGACAAGACAAAACGAGTGCAGACAAAGACGTTCATCAGTGGATAAGTTATTAAAAACATAATAATAACAATAACAAATCAAAGGCTGGTATTCCATAAAAGTAAAAATTATGACGGTTTGCAGAAAATAATTACATACTCACGCGCGCACAAACACACACACACACACACACACAAACATTTCACCGAATACTTTGCAAGCGCACCCAGCTCTCTCTCTCTAACTCATTAAGAGGAAGAAGATTTACTCAGTCAAAGCACACAGAGCAGTAGATACAGTATGAATGTAGAGTACTGTACATGAAAGCCACAGCAAATACCTGTACAAATCCATGTCGCAGCTTCTGACTGGGGGTGGCATCAAGCGAAGGAATGCAGACAATGTCCCAGAAGAAGACACAAAGGCACAGGGAACTATCAGAAGTTCACATGAAACAATCACAAGTTCACAGGGAACTATGACAAGTCCGCCACGCCTCACCCTTGTGATACAAGATCAGTAGTTAGGTACAAAGTTTGGGGACTCCTCTGGTTATCAGCACACACAGCATTCCTAGGATACCTGGCTCGTGTTTTGTGGCTGACATCAGTTTGAGAAATTTCTCCAGTTTCTCCTGTCCAACACACGATATCAATTACCGTACACAGCCGTACGTAGGCCGTGGAGACTCAGAGAATGGATGCTGACACAGACAAGTAGCCTACGTCTGATGACGTAGTCCAATTAGTTGTCAACACTGTGTTCTTTCTCACTCAGTCAGCTATCAAAATAAACACACGGCTAATATTTATTACTTTTCCACCTTCCACAAACTAATTAACATTCATATGAACTTTGACACCAGACTAGCCATACTACTGGCGATACACCGTCTGGAGATGTTGCTGTTGTTGTGAAAGAAAACTCAAGAATGCTAGAAAGTATTTCCAACCCCCGTTTTCATTATTCTATTTGATTTATGTTATATCATAACACTACCATATTATTTGTTTTCATTAATTTTGAAATTGCCCTTCCTGTGTTCAAATGCAATTCCACAAAATGACAACGGTCAAAAGGACCCAACGATAATCGCACATTTTGCACGGCTCTGCAGGTAAGATTGCAGTCAGAGTAAAAACGATTTGGATTGAGCAAGCACTTCTCTGTCCTAGCGATAAGGGTGCGCTATCATTCAAATTCAGCAGTGTCGTTAACTTCAAATCGAGTAATAGGCCCCAATATCCTTGGTGTTATCAGTTCTTGAGATAGCATGATAAACCTTACCCAGACACAACAGAAATGGAGTCTCTTTTTTTAAAAATGGATCAATCTAAATATACAACCAAGAGTGACAGGGATCTTAGAAATATCACGATACGTTCTATGGGCCGAAATGGTCATCGAACACTGGTATAGATGACAGGCAGTGGTTCTCGCTGTAAACCATATCTAATGTGTTATTTATACTGCAATATCCCGTCTCGACAGGAGGTGTTATTTTATGCCCTATCCATACTGGAAGGTGTTGTTTACTGGACTACTCTATCCCGACCGGATGGGTATTATTTATACTGGTGGATCTATACTCTATCCCGACTGGAAGATGTCATCTATACTGGTACACTCTATCTCGACAGGAAGGTGTCATTTATACTGGCAATATCGCATCCCAACTGAAATGTGTTACACTGGTTTACCTTATCCCAACTGAATCTACGCACATAGATAGACCTAGATATTTCAATAGATCATATCATCACAGAGTATATACTGTTAGCAGTTGTATTATGTACACAGCTAATGTGACTCACGGGTAAATATACACAACACTGGGATCATCCAGCACATTGTGGGAAAACCCAATCTGTTTATGCTTCTCTACGATTCTGTTAGCGCCAAAATCTAAGTTTCCACTACCGTCACTACAACAATCCATCATGTATTTCTGGGAATGGATGAATCATCCAGAACTGGATAGAAAGTTACCAAGCGTTTGGCCTTGTGACTACTGGATAAAGGAACAGAACTTCGGTCACACAGTGAAGAGCCAGTACTGCGTGAGCCGACATATATTCCAAACTTAGAACCATATTATACCGTATCATTGATGACATGGCATTTTTCTTTTTCAAATCACGTTAAAACTTTTTGAGTTAAAAGTAGGTCACACCCCCCTCCCCCCCCAAAAAAGAAAGAAAGAAATGGGTCCCAGAGCATCCTGACACGATTGAATTTCATGCCAATTTATAATGCGAGTATGCGAATAACGGGGGGGGGGGGGGGGGGGGGGGAGGAGGACGTTCTTACATGACTGTCTCATGCCAATTTATAACTGAACTTATGTGAATAACAAAAGAAAAAAAAAATCCCCTCATTTGCGAAAAGTTAATGCACATGTCATGTGTCTAATCAAGCTCCTAGCCCATTGCAACGATACGTTTTCGTTTTCTGTAACTTATTAAGCAGTGCACAATATAAAGATTATGAATAAAGACTCACTACTCCTAAAGAAAAAGCGAGGTTTTCATTCCATGATTTTACCCCTGATTTAAATTGCACAATGTTCTATTCATGATAAATTTCCATCGTTTTTTCTTTTTTTATATTACGAATGTTGATCGTAAATGACACAACTCCATCGTGTATGTCTCTAGGATCTGGACTCTACGTTGGAATGAAAATTTTTCGCAACAGATCTTAATTATTCGAAAGCTAATCTTTGCACATTCGTCTTGATGAACCAGTCATCATAAAAGAATTGATCTTAATGGGCTGTTCAGTACAAAATGGTTGCAAAATCTAGGTCAACGCAGAGCCAGGACGTTCGATGACACACTGACAATATATGCACTTGTCTCGCCACACAAAATATCTGCTGTCTTAAAACCTGGTTATTCATCATTGTTTAACAGATATTTCTATAAACAAAATAAAACTCTATGTATACAAAGAATGTCCTTAAGGCTTGGCCATCCCTGAACAAGTAAGTCCAACTTTGATACTCTATGTGTCATAACAATACTGTTTTTCTTACACAGGAAGCTTATCATCACCAGTAATTTCTAAGAACATCACAACGCCTTTTCTGTTCTATAGACAAGGGGTTATCACGGATACAGTTTTACATCATAATAATATCACAACAAGGGGCTTACAAATTGAAAGATATAACTAGGTCGTGGGTCAAGAATTACTGTTGATCATATTTAATTTATTTATTTATTTATCTATTTACAAAGCACAGCACCCCATAACCAAAGAGGAATTCACAATCACACACACATAACAACCAGTCTGTCCTGAATCAGATCAACTGCTGTCACAGGGAAACATCAAACAACTGTCACTGCCTGAAAATTTAAACTTTATGTAGATTCGCCAGCTGATTTTCTACAAAATACGCCACTCTGTGAACCATAAGAAAATCATATCTACATACGTGTAGATCTATACACAAACAAAATCGTGATTCCTGAATTAGAACCATCAACAGCCATCACATATAAACATATCAAAACACAAATCCAATTTGAAGATAGAACAAGGTCGAAAAGTCGGCCAACTTCCAGAATCTCTCAGTTCTGTGAAACACGGCTCAGAATTTGTGAAAAGGAATTTAGGAAATCATGTTCCTCATAATGTACATAAATAAAATATCGTTCCTGAATTAGTTCAAAAGCTAGCATAGAGCAGTATAGATCTATCATAATTTATTACCTACTGAATTTTGCGCCTTCAGATTTAAAGATGTAACAAGACCAACAATCTACCTCCAAAGCCACCAGCTGATTTTCTTGAGCACAGTTGGACACACTAAAAGCGAGTCATGTGTAAACAAACAGCAAACGCAAGTTTGATCAACAGATTCTAGAGATGGGCCTTCCTCGGATGATACTGCAATATTTGAAATCTGAAATACTTCCGGATAGGCTAGTCAAACACTGTCACCAAGACAATGCAAATACTTCCTTCCCGACCTACCTATAGCACGCCTACGCACCACAAATTCGAATTACTAATTACTGAAACTTTGAAACTTTCAGAAGGCACTAGGTCTACCCTAGTGTTTAGTGAGATCCTCTCCAATGCGGAAGAACTGCGGTCCAGAGTCTAGTAGATCTAAACCTATTGTGTCGAGACTAAAATTATATGTATTAGAAACCTTTAAAACATGGCATTTTCTAAAATAACATGAATAATCAAAAATTCGAATCAATGAAAACTTTAGGTCATCTTACCCTCTATTTAATTCAGGAAGTGTGATCCTCTCTGAAATACGGATGAGTTGCTGTCTAGTACTGAGCGTATTGTATCAGGTCTAACAAACACTTCTACGACGTGCTAAAAAAAATCTTCACACCTACATTTTTAATCGTATGGTCACCGACGTAGAGAAGCGGACACACTGCCTACGCTGTATGAGCAAACACAATCGTCACCACCACACCGATAGATCTAGTGCCTGAACCATGAATCAGATTTGGGATTTCCCGCCTACCTTTACCAGTAACACACTGCAGTCACAACGTAACCACTGTCTGAACTGCCCTGCCTGCCTGGAGTTACCTGGCCATCGTGGCTGAAAGTAGGTCACACGACAGATTTGAAAGTTGAATCGGCGGAGAGCGATTTACGAGTCAAAATTAATATTACTAGGTATAGGTAGGCCTAAATAGTGATGAGGTTCAGAAGATGCAAAGATACTTGGGTGGAACGAACACTCGGCGGGCCTAATACAAGAATGATGTTGTCAACTTGTACTACACATCAACATACACCGTTCGCGTTTGTCGTTGTCTCCATGGTTTGGCAAGTGTAGAACACATTATTGTGTCGTTGCAGCTGTGTGCTCGGCGTACAGGCGTATTTAAAACTCAGTGATGCTGAAAATTACCCTAATTAACACACATACACACCTGTCTCGGTTTCCCATTGTCTCAGTGCTCGAGCGAGTGCAGACCACGCTCGACTAGTGTGTCGTTGCTGCCGTGTGCTCGGAGTTACCAGCAGCGCACCATGTACCAGGCTAGCCTGAGGCTGCGCTCAGTCACTGCATTGATGTCGCGATCAATAACCTTAGCTTCGGGAAAATGACAAATTCTAGCTAGCTGGCGTTCAGGTCCACATACACATAACACACACACACAAACAAATATATGTAATTTATACTAACACGTAACTATAAAAATTAGAACGTATAACCTGTTATATGTTTATACGCGTGTGATTTCAAAAGCTACCGATTTCCTTTACACGCTTTGATAATCATCAAGTTCTGGATACACATTTTTTTTGGGGGGGGGGGGGGAGGGGGTTACCCTTGGATATCATTCTCACTGTGCTTGGCGAAATGGCGCTGACATGCTGCCAGTAAAAAGTAAAAAGCCGAACCAATGTAATCCAACTTCACACAGTGCAGTGCGACAATTGATAACACTGGCTACTCAAACGAAAATCACAGTGCAAAAGAGAAAAATATTTTCTTTCAACCTAATCCAATCCATGAACTTGTAATCTCTCTCTGAATTTTCGTGTTGGAAGCTTCACATTCACACCTGCATACAGCAGTAGCCTACAAGGCGTCTGATCTGACTAAAACTGCATCCTAAAACCTGCAAACTTATCAGCCTAAATGCAGTTGAAAACTAGACTAAGAATAGATTTTTTTTTTTTTAAAAAAACCCTTTGTTGACCCCAATTCTGTAAGATAAGAGGACAGTCTGTACCAATAGTCTTAATAATACTAGAAGATTACAATGTACATCACTTTTTTAACTTTTGTGTAACTGGATTCCCCCC
>JBCEWB010823953.1:0-10742 GCA_039654565.1 Peronia peronii
TCCACTGGCTCCGGGAAACCCCCGCTCGATTCAAGTCGCTGACCTAGTTAACGGGGTCACGACCGGGTCAGGTTACCGACAGCGCGGAGGCATCTCGTCTGGGCTCGGCAACTAGAATATCGCTTGTTAACAACCGTGTATAGGTGTCATCTTTCCTATCGATCTCCTTTATTTAAAAAGACAGACATACAAACAAATAAATAAAAATAGAAAGTGGCTGCTGTGCATCATCAAAATTCTAAAAGCCTGAATTTGAAATCATAAACATAAAAGGGCAGTTCGGTGATGAAAGCTACAAACTGTAACCAAGAAAAGAAGGAAGATAGTGACAGACTTCAATGTCTATTGTCCATATGGACCGTTGAACACTCTGTCAGAACAATGAAGTCATGTAGGCAGCACAATGCATTGTGTATTATATTGTGGTATTGTTATTTGTACTTTTTGGGGAGAATACAGATCTATATCCCAAGGAATTTTAAAACATGATGAAAGTCTTTGGCAATATCAATCATCAAAGACCAGCACCTTTCTAATTCTATAAATCTCCCATCCACACCTTTCGGCTTTTCTTTAAAAAAAAAAAATGCAGTATACATCTCTACTGATTACCAGTCCTCGACTTTTTGATAGGCAATTCTCTTTAGGTAACTTAATTTATTTACATTAGAAATTAATTGAGTGGATCATTATCAACACTCGGCCCATGATCAACCTAACAAACGAGTCTTGGGTATGGCGGTATGCTAAATTATTCTGTACAATCAACCAGATCTAGCCCCGAAATTGGATGCTGAATTTTCTATAAATCATTTAGACCCAGACCCAAAACTCTACAATTAACTAGATTAAAAATATAGCATCTGAAACATGGGTGCATAATCAAGTCTTTACAATCACTACCCGAGTTTAGGGTGCGGAATGTTGTATGGTCAACTAGCACCTGAATTTTGAGCGCGGAATGTTGTACGGTCAACTAGCACCTGAATTTCGGGTGTGGAATGTTGTATGGTCAACAAGCACCCGAATTTCAGGTGCGGAATAATGCCTCCAATAGGAAATAAGTGGTAGGCTACTGTAAATAGGAGCACCGCCACATTATTATTATTTCCTATAAATTGCAGATAGGAAGCCAATCCTCCCAGTAACCTGCTACTGCAAATAGCAGCAGCCATAGATCTATAGATCTAGATCAAGCTCTGCAGGGCCACTACAATTTGAATAACAACAGTAAAAAAAACTTAACCTAGATCTAGTTTGCAGTGTATTTGCACCCGACGGTGACGATACTGTGATGAAGCATGGATCTTCCTCACCAACATCCTTCCAGACATTTCCGAATGGCTCTTGTAATTTCATTCTTTGCGGTAGAGATGAGTTTACATTGAAGGCCTTTGCATTACGACGTAGCTCTAGATCTCGATTTGATTTATGTTTTATGACAGTGGGTCCGCAGAGTTTTGGGCCGTGGCCTTTCTGCTCCTTGCAAGCCAAAGAGGAAAAAAAAAAAAAAAACACATACACACACACGCACACAAACTGAAGCGGATGAACTTACCTCTCCAGTTGAAACACTTTTAACTAAATTGCTGGCGATTTTGGACGGCTCCATTTCGCCTTTTTTCTCCTCTCCAACGGCGTCGGATGATGACTCTGACAATGAAAGAAGCCCAAGTACAGGTTTACATAACAACCATAGAACGATTGTTAGCCACTGAAAAATGTTTTTCATCGCGTAGTTACCTCCCGTTGGCTGGTTTATGCAACCTGGTGTCATGTGCCCTGTCACATGATTTTAGGAGATCATTCAAAATATGGACTGGCAATCCAAACAGAAATAGGGGGTCACCATGACTCTGTGGTTGGCGTCTGCTTCATGGTGAAAACAGCTCACATCGCTGAGACTGTGGCCGGGATCGACTGGCGGGTCCTCCATTGGGGAATGGAAGGACACGAAGATCGAAACCTGCATTTTTCCAGTGATTCAGAGGCCCCTTGGCTTCTTCTGGGTAGGGAAGCCCGACGTCTAGCCTTCTCCGATGATGGCGAATATTTTTCGGAGGTCCCGTGTGTACGTTATGTACGGTTAGAGAACCATTGGCAGTTCAAAATCGATGAAGAGTAGGCAGAGCGCCGTTGTCCGGGCAAAATTTCCAAATTCCAAATTTCTACCCACAAAAATTCTCAACAAAAAAGAGGCAAAATCTCTTAAAATCGAGATAATCCTGCCTACTTTCTTCGGATTTTAAAGACTTAAAAAAAAAACAAAAAACAAATCATTATTGATCTTAATGACGCCAGCTAGGCAATTATTAAACCAAAGATAGTATTTTAACCTAGTATGTGTGACTATACTCGTCACTTTACAATGAATGATTGAATTGGTCCCTCCATTTGAGTTTTCATCCACACATGGAGTGCCAGAGCAGAGTACTTGTGAACATAAAATAAAGCTTATCGTTAATTCTCCGTGTGGCTATTTGACGAATATTAGTGCATGTTTCATAGAGACTGCTCGAAAATATCTCATTGCATGTTTCACAGGTGATATCAGCCCTTAATATCTAATGCGTCTAAGACGGTAAACATCAGAGACTGTCCAGTGGTACCAATGGAAATTTTCAATCTCATGTGGTTCCTTAGGTCTAGATGTATATATTAATCATTATCGAGAGAATAACAGAAATTGACACACCCTGTCTATCTGGCATAATAAAAGCAATAAATATTTAATGCTGCACAAGAAAGTAAGGTAAGAAAGTCGGCCTACCAAGATAAACGTCTATCTTGTATTATTCCAGCCTATGCCTCTGCCCGACTCAACATAAACAATAATTAAAATGTTTTACCAATTCCTGATATGGAATATAATATTTCAGAGTGTCTAATTCATAGACACTGGGAGAAATTGGCTCACCCCCATATTTATCCCAGATGATAAGGCCCTTCATATTTAATGTTCCATAAATAAGTCGACACCATAAGCTTTAAGGGAGAATGATAGTGGAGCTGTGCATTTAACAGAAATGAAATGACAAGGGCCCTTAATATTTAACGTTGCCTAAGAAAGCAAACACCATAAACAGTATGGTTCCAAAATCGACTGTCAATCTTTTGTGGCTCCAGAGGTATCTTAGACTTAAGAGCATCACACACCGTAAATTACAGATACACATTTTGGGACTATCTCTTTCATAGAAAACACTCGAAACTGGCTTACCGTATCTATCCGAGATGACAAGAGCCCTTAATAGTTCATGCTGCCTGAGAAAGTGGACATGATAAGCTTTAATATGTTGTCTTGGTGGACTTTCTATCTTTGTGGTTCAGAATTATGTGTGACTCAAGATGTCCACATGCTGCCAATTGCATATGTATATTTTGGCATTTTATTTTGTTTTGTTCTTCAGGATATATGTAATATAATGTACTAAATTGTAATATATGTACTAAAAGTACAGCTTAGAGTTGCATAACTCGTATGATAGCTCCAATGCATATTAGGCCTATTATTCAGTCTTCTTGAAATTTCTATTGCCGGCTGGGCACTCTATAGCCGCAGCCAACCGGTCATTGAATGTTTGGGCAAGCTTTTCTCCACCGTTTATTAGCGTTTTCATTTTTGGATCGGCCAGTGCTATCATTGACAAAGGCACCCGGATACTCACACAGCATTCTCTAATCTCCTCTGGCCCAAGTGTCAGCAGATAATGCACAAATCACCCTTGGAGCTTCCTGCTATCTCAAGCCTGACTCGTTGACATTCTTTCGTCATCGGACTTATGAAATGGGGAGGGTGTATGGTGCAAAAATGTCCCAGTGCCGGGAGTTGTACAGACAATGTATGCTGTTGTACAGTCTCTCTGAGACTCAAAATTCATTTCTCATACGGTACAACAGGCACAGATCATTGGACAGGTTTTCCGCCAATGATAATTATGTAACTTGTCCAGTGCAGCCATCCATTAATAGACAGCATTCTTTTAAAACAAAAATTATATAAAATCGCCTTTCCATTCTAAGAAAGTAGAATAATTTCCTCGGCTTTAGGTGCCAGTCAAGTTTGGTGAGAAGAATTTTTGTGGCTAGAAATTTGGAATTTGTAAATTTTGTCCACGCAGTAGTGTCTCAGCTGCCTCTTCATCCGATGTTTACCTGCCAAGTGTTATTTAATGTATGTAACGTAAACACCGAAACTCTCGAAACATTGTCGTCCTTATCCGATAAGGCAGCACGTCGGGTTTCCCTACCCAAGAAGCCAAACAAATATTAAACTAAAGATAGTATTTTAACCTATTATCTGTAATTATACTCGCGGTTTAAAATGAATGATTAAGTACATCCTCCATTGAGTCTCATCCACACCTGGAGTACCAGAGCCGAGTAGGCTATGTGTGAACATAAAATAAAGCTTATCACTAACTCCTCTTGTGACTATTCGATGAATATCAGTGCATCTTTCATAAAGACTGCTCGAAAATGCCTCATTGCCTATTTCACAGGTGACACCAACCCTTAATATCTAATGTGTCTGAGAGGGTGGACAACAGAAATAATGTTCAATCCTATGGAGACAGAAAATCTTTACAGAACGTACAAATCATAGCGGGTAAAAGTCACCCGCTAATGGCCATGCCGGCGACGTTCGCACGAACGGGAGAGAGATTCTTTTCTGTTGCAAAGCACTTTAGTATCAGAAAGAGGACTCCTTTTTGACGGGATGCAGGTAGTTGCAGTGGCCGATGTATCAAGTGTCTGCTCCTCAGCGAAAACTACGTGGATTCGATGGGAAAGATTTAGAGCCTGCTTGCTTTTTTTCAGCAACTCAACTTCTCCTGGCTTCCTGGACAGAAAAACCTCACATCTGGCTTCTCTGATGAGGGCAAGTATATTATTTCGGAGGTCCCTTGTGAACACTATGCAAGAATTCTTGGCAGTTAAAAAGTGGATGAAGGATAGGCGGAGACGCCGCTGTCATGACAAAATTAGATTCCAAATCTCTGCCTCGAAAAAAATCCTTTAAATTAGGCGGCATTTCAAAACCGAGATAATCATACTTTCTTAGAACTGAAAGGCTGCACTAAAAATTAAAAATAAATAAATAAATAAATAAATAAAACGGGATCTGAACACTTATATATAGGCTACAGAATTTTTTAAAAATATAAACGTCAACTCCAGCTGATTCCCTCAATAAAAATTAGTTATATGGAAAGAGTTCCTTGTGCATCACAGTCCAATAATTAGAAAAAAAACTTCTTTTTTGTGTGGTCTTAAATGTTAAGAAGATGCACCATTACCCATGACCTAAACACAGGCCTTACTTATACTACTGCAGCCATAGGAACTGAAACATTTTTAGTTTACTTTCTAATTTTGTTTATAGACATTTTCTCTGACTTTATAAGTATCATAAAATAAAGGCGACAGTTGTGTTGTCGGAATATGAAAACAAATTCAAACACACTGAAAAATCGAAAGCAAGGGCAAGGAATGCTGTGACGATTTTCGTTTTGTGTTTGTTTATTTGTTTGTTTGTTTGTAATTGTAGACAAAGTAGTAATTTCTGTTCCAGACTATAGGTCCATAATGTTTCTATGACTAAAAAATTATTTATTATAGAATTTTTTATACATGGGAGGTTGTCAAAATTTCTCAAAATTCACTGTCAAACTGAGGAAAAAATGATTTTGCCAACTCTTTTATTCTGCCCCTATTGATAATACCAACTGTTGAATTCAACATAGGTCTTGTGAGATTTCTACTGTTACAAAAAATCAATTGACGGTTGACTTTGGTTGGGGGCCTTTCTTCTTCAGATTAAGCAAAGTGAAAGAAAGGAAATGTCTCTACAAGATATTATTAACTTATCAAACAGCACATACATGTATAAGCGCCAAGGCCACATTTGAGACTCAAAAACAAGCCCTCCAGGAAGTATTAAATAGAGAGAACTTAATATTTCATGGCCAAATTATAGAGTTTTGTGCAAATTGAAGCTTTTAAAATGTTTTTTACAGTGAATGGATTTCGTTCTTTGCGTTTTTCTCGAAACATTTTTTGCTTGTTTGTTCGTTTGTTGTTGTTTTCTGTCTGCTCCAAAACTTAAAAACATATTTAATTTTTCATCATATTTCAATATTTCGGGTACATGCTGTCTTTGACATAATAAAAAAAGTGACGCTTTTTATTCTGTCTTTTATTTTTGAAAAAAAAAGTTATGAATAAAAATGCCAATTTTGTAGATACACGTATTTCGTATATAAAGAACGTCTTCAAAAATTCATTAAAAATCAACACAACAACACAACAACAACAAAGATATTTATGAAACTTCTATTTGCTTCTGCACTTTTTAGATATTAGGTTATAGAAATGACATGCAAAGTTTGGAATGATTTGGTGTGGTGGTCGCAGAGGAGAATCGATTTTGAAAAACAGCGCAAAACCAGACATGCTAGTAAGTTTACAAGGACACATATTCTTAATCAGACAAACATGCCAATTACACATGCACACAGTAAAATGACTTAAAATCAAGGAAAGAAAAGTTTTCAGTTGCCCTCCCGCCCCCTCTTTTTTGCATAATACTTTATCAAATGTAAATTTTTTTTAAATTATATATATATATTATATATATGTATAATATTATATACGTTAATTCATAGAGTCTGTGACGAAGATAGCTTTCAGAATACATATTTTGAAATATAAAATAACATTAACCTTGCTCTTTCTAAAGCAGTATTAAATAGACGACAAGGAAAGTCAAACTCCAGTAAGTCTTGAGAAAAGAGAACTGTTATTGTAGTTGATTTTTAGATGCTGATAACTTAAAGGTTGATATTGAAAATGTGGTGGAATTCTTAACGTCCTCTCTCCTCCCTCCCACTCTCTGTCCTTTTGTCTGACTGTCTGTCTGATTATGATGTTGACGATGACAACAACATCGAAAAGATCAACAATATCAGCGGCAAGATCAATAACCAACAATAATAATGTAATGGAACAATGTTCCTTTTATTTAGATCTAATACAATAGGATTGTACAAAAAAAAAAGGAAAAAAAGAAAAGAAAAAAATAAACGTTTTCATCTATTATTTCACGGGAACAGGGGAGGCCATGGCACTCCCATTGTTCGCGGGTGTAACATGATATAACACGTTCCTTGCTCCAGTTTGGGATACATGTGAGTGATGAAAATACGTACGCGTGCGTGCCACATCAGTTTCAGCAGGCCCGACTCGGTGAAGTATTTTAAAGCACTTCAGGGCCTCTCGAATATTTTCATTGAAGAAAACATAAGCGATGACGTTGGTTATGCTGTTGCAGTAGCTGAGGATGAAGAAGGGCGTCATAGATCTTTGTATCTATCGTCGATTGTGTTTGAAGATCGCTCGTGTATGTGTACACTTTCCAAATTTGCACTGGAAGCTGGAGAAAGGCGTAGCATATGGATATGGATAACACCATCCGCAGAACGGAAATATTCATCCGTCGCACAATGGTGATGTTGGCTCGCATTGAACTTCGTTTAAATAGCCAGTAAACGACTCTCGTGTAAATGCAAATAATCGTTGCGATGGGAACCAAACAAATGACGAGGAAATCAAATAGGACGATGGCCCGACGAGCTGTTTGCCCGAGGTAGCTACAACTCACGTGCGTTGTGGATGTTCCGTGGCTTTCCGAGTCTGTGTCAACGTCATCGTCGCTTTAATTCGAGGGGATTCCCCTAAATACTGGTACAGTGGTCCTCGTCCAGGTGTCGTATTCGGATTGGTTGAGAGTTGATACAACGTGTGAATGTTGGTGTACTGTGGACAGGGCGGCCTCCATACCAGCGCAGATTGTGCTGAAGATCCAAATACTTGTGATGATGATAGCAATGGCACGACCTGGAGATAGACACAATAAATCTGATCACACACACAACATTGTGCACTTCTATCTTAAGTGAGGTGTGAATGAATGATGCACGGAGACTCTCTCTTTCCTCTTGCCTCGTTTATTACTATATTAAACGGCTGCAAAATAATGAACCATAGTAATATTTAATTGTTCATACCGTGGTAGGTCTCTCGAGGTGTGGCAGGAAAACTCCTCAGGTGGAGCGAGACAGATATCGGTCTTCAAAAGAAAAGTGGGTTCTGTCATCAGATGTTTCGGCCTTTAACTGCCTGACATCTTCTAGAATCTTGGCCTCATCGGGGTCATGACCCACCTTTTTTCCCCTCAGAGACTTTCTGAGATTCGAACCAGTGCTGCGACATTTTCGGTCCAGATGTGATTGACCGAGGTGTTCTAGCCATTCTGGCACACGTGCCACTTATTCTACTGAAATCTACCGTCCGGCATCAAGCGGTGTAGAGGTCACATCGTTCCTTTTGCACCAGATCCAACAGGAAGAGTTCTCTGCTGCTGTTTCTAGCTCAAGCAGGGGGCTTCTTATACTCCGGCCACTTAAGTTGAGTTTCTTTAGTTGAGAATATACTGTCAAACCAACTAGCTTCTTGTCCTCACTTCTACGGCGAATATGTTTGCCTCCATTCCGGCTCTTCTCAAGTCCGCCAGGAGATCTTGGTATCTGACCATCTTGTACTCGTGCTGCTTCTCCATGTTTGTCTCATAAGGATCAGTTAGCTCGATAAAGATATACATGTACATCTTCGCAACCGGCTGCGATAAACGGCTGCACAGTAATGCTCAACTTGTCAAGAGTAATGAACCATAGTGGTATTTAATTGTTCATACGACAGTAGGTCTCTACAGTCTACAGCGAGAAGTTGAATGCGTCCCATGAATTGACAACTGACAATGTTAAACAAACTTGAAATACGTTCTCTGGCATCCGGTTAGCAGTGGGAGGGTCAGAACAATAGAGACAATTAAAACAGAAGCTGTACTTTATTGGCATTCTTGCTCGGGCCCAAGTTCGTGTTCCAGCTATGTACAGGTAAATGAATACGTTTCAAAGAAACAGGAACATAATTTCTCTGTCAGTCAGACACATGGCATGAGGCCATGTTTATTATCTGGCAAGTAATAGGAAGGGGTTCTCACAATAAATGAAATGGTTTTTATATCATGCTCGCTCTCAAACCACTATGTAATGGACAGTCAGCTAATTGCAGGTGTCATGGCTTTTTTCTCAAAGTTAGTAAACAATTTCACTTGTATAATCCTGTCAGCAATGTCCGAACGATGTTTAATAACCTCCATCCCCTTCTGTTTTTAACCTGTTCTTTTTTTTTCTCTTAACCCATTCTCTCTCTCTCTCTCTCTCTTCTCTCCATCATTATTTTCCTATTTTTCTCACCGCAATATTCTTTTTCTTCTTGTTTTTCCTTCTTGTTCTTTCTCCTCTCATTCTCCTTTCTGTCTTTGATGCTATGATCTCTAAACTTCGACTTTGTTTGCTCATTCAAATAAGAGATGGAAGACTGCCTATATACAATATATATATTGTATATAAGTGATCTTCCATCTCTTATTTGAATAAGTAAACTATCTTTTGTATATTATCGTTGAAATTTATTATAAGTGCTTTGAAAATTAATGATAATTATGAATTCACTTTAACTACGCATACGAATGCATATCCAATAATTATGTTGATGACTATACACCTAATAAGTTGATTCAACAATATCTCTCTCTATAGTAATCTCAGCTGAAAAGTTATGTATGCCTACATTTTGTAAATGTGAAAAATCACTTCAAAATTTTGTTCCAGTTAACACTGCATCTCTTCTATTTTTCCAAAGGCCGTTAATGTACCTTGGTTGCGAAATGTTTACTTTACATAAGTGCTACGTGTAAGCACTTTGCTAAATTTGTGATGTTAGCTAAAGCCTAAAGATGACCTGATCTTCAACTTTCTATCGCAAATGGAATTGATTATTGCGGTATAACTGACATTTTTCGATTTTTTGTTTTATTTGATAATATTGAGCGCATTATTTTTCCGCATTTTTCTACATGGATCCTTCTTTGCCATGTTGTTATTTAGAGGAGTAACTAAGATTTTTTTTTCAAAACTCTTATGTGCACTTACTCATTAAAATAGGTTTTGGTTACAGTTGTAAAAAGCACTTACGATCAACTATTGTCAAAACATCGGTTTTGATTACTGATATAAAGACAGATATGACTGTAGTCAACATCATGTTATGATTTGCACGGCAAATAACCATTTAACACTGTCGTAAGAGCACTTACAATAGTTTTCAGTGGTCGTTCATACTGGTTCATCCTCTAAACGGGTAATAGAACACTTCGACACATGGCACCTTTGTTGAGCTAACGGTCAAATTTCATCGTAGTCTTCAAGACTTACTATTAAAAATTTCACATTTGTTGTCGCCCGACTAATTAGACGTGCGGTTTGCTTTGAGAGGAGGGCCAGCATACGAAGAGCAGTGAATATTCTACCAGCAGTATAAATTAATCCACCCATTAATTTATTAAATTTATCAAGTCATGATTGCTATTGAACTACGCAGCTGAAGACGATGTGCGACGTAAAGGTGGGACAACTTGTGTTTACACCGCGATGTAGACGATGACTGAAGTCGACATCATAGAGAACGAAGATTTGCTACTGGCTCACCATGTCATACTGACAGGCCATAAGGGTGCTTTTATTTATTCATTAATGAATACATTCATTCATTCATTCATTCATTCATTCATTCATTCATTTATATGCACTTGATGTGGCTTAGTTAAATTTCAATAA